>OX638304.1:33618520-33905986 GCA_951812265.1 Taphrorychus bicolor
TAACGTTTATTTTACGTGAAATTTTGATGATAAAAATTCAGCTTCCTGATAGATACTTGACAGGGCCAAGCCAGTGAGGTTTAATAAACGTGCAAAAAATGTTTTCAAATGCAAAATGAATTACACAAAAAAAACAATAAAAAAGAACACTAAAATAAAAAAAAATGGAAACAAAAAAGTACAAAAAATTAATTTGAAATTATTTTTTTTTCAAATTTTTTTTACATTTAATTATATTTTCTGGGATTTCTGGAGAATGTTTTATTAGTTACAATTTACAAAATACAAAGCTCCAGTTTGCGATTTTTTTCAGTGTTTTACCGATATCTGTTATTTGTTTTCTTAAATACAGGGGGTCCCAACTCTATTAAGACACTACACATCACCGGCCCTGTACAGGGACATCATTTTAAGTGTCTCACCCAATTTGCTCCTTTCCTATTCCGATTTGAAAAAAAGTTTATTCGCGCTTCCTACTTCGGCCACGAGAGGACGCCAAATCTTTATTTAGAAAATGTTTTATGCGGCAAATATGACAGTTGTGACGTAAGGTTGATTTTTCTTAAATGGAATGATGCATAATTTTTATGTCAAATCGATAGAGCCGAAGAAAGCTGATTTAAAACATACTAACTTTCGTATACCTAACGTCAATGGTTTTCGATATACAGGGCGACAAAGTCATTGAATGTCTAGCATCATTTTAAGTGTCTCGCCCAATTTGCTCCTTTCCTATTCCGATTTAAAAAAAAAGTTTATTCGCACTTCTTACTACGGCCACAAGAGGACGCCAAATCTGTGTTGAGAAAATTTTTTACACGTCAAATGTGACAGTTGTGACGCAAGGTTGATTTTTCTTAAATAGAATGACAAATAATTTTTATGCCAAATCGATAGAGCCTAAGAAGCTGATTTCAAAAATAGTTACTTTCATATACCTAACGTCACTCGTTTCCGATATACAGGGTGACAAAATCATTGAATGTCTAGAATCATTTTAAGTGTCTCACCCAGTTTGCTCCCTTCCTATCCGGATTTGAAAAAAAGTTTATTCGCGCTTCTAACTACGGCCACAAGAGGACGCCAAATCTGTATCTAGAAATTTTTTTATACGTCAAATATGACCGTTGTGACGTAAGGTTGATTTTTCTTATATGGAATGATACATGATTTTTAACCTAGATCGATAGAGCTAGAGAGGCTGATTTGAAAAATACTTATCTTTATACAGGGTGTTACTTAATGGTATGTCGTAAATCTTAGGAAGGATTAATGATCGCAATTCAAACAGAAAAGTTAATATAAACTTGTGTTCTAGAGAGTCTGGTTTTCAAAATGTTTGTTTCAAGGTGTCAAAGGAGTTGCAATTAAGATTTAATTTTAATAGTTTTTTTCATATGCAATAAATATTTTTTGCTCGAAAACGGAGTGAGATACGAAATAATCACAAGAGATAAGAAAGTTGTATTTTTAGCTGCTCAATCTGAAGAAAATACAAAACTTTTAAAAAAGTCAGTGGCGTATACTTTTTTTGTCGATGCTATTCGTATGACTGACCCCTCGGAACGCAACTGGAACTACTAATTACGCTCTAGTTCGCGCTAATTTAGTGCCTTATTGCAGTGAACAAAAGAGCCAAATTCCAACAACATCATGAATCGGCACATGAGACTTTGAGATTTTAGTAAAAAATTAATATTTTTGACCCCTGTATCTTGGAAACCAGACTCTCTATGACACAAGTTTATATGAACTTTTCTGTTTGAATTACGTTAGGTATATGAAGGTAACTATTTTTTTAATCAGCTTCTTAGGCTCTATCGATTTGGCATAAAAATTATGTATCATTCTATTTAAGAAAAATCAACCTTGCGTCACAACTGTCACATTTGACGTGTAAAAAATTTTCTAAACAGAACTTTGGCGTCCTCTTGTTGCCATAGTAAGAATCGCGAATAAACTTTTTTTCAAATCGGAATAGGAAAGGAGCAAGATGGGTGAGACACTTAAAATGATTCTAGACATTCAATGAATGTGTCGCCCTGTATATTGGAAACCATTGACGTTAGGTATACGAAAGTAAGTGTTTTTTTAAATTAGCTTCTTCGGCTCTATCGATCTAGCTTAAAAATGATGTATCATTCCATTTCAGAAAAATCAACCTTACGTCACAACAGTCATATTTGACGTATAAAACATTTTCTAAATAAAGATTTGGCGTCCTCTCGTGGCCAAAGTAGAAAGCGCGAATACACTTTTTTTCAAATCGGTATAGGAAAGGAGCAAATTGGGTGAGACGCTTAAAATGATTCTAGATATTCAATGAATTTGTCGCTCTGTATATCGGAAACCATTGACGTTACTTATATGAAAGTAAGTATTTTTTTAAATCAGCTTCTTCGACTCTATCTATTTGGCATCAAAATTATGTACCATTCCATTTAAGAAAAATCAACCTTAGTCACAACTGTCATATTTGACGTATAAAACATTTCTCTCGTGGCCGAAGTAGAAGCGCGAATAAACTTTTAAACTTTTTTTCAAATCGGAATAGGAAAGGAGCAAATTGGGTGAGACACTTAAAATGATGTCCCTGTACATGCTAGGAAAAAGAGATTTTAATGAGAATTTATTTATGTAAACAGTATGAAGCAAAAGTGCAAAAGTGACCAACTAGCACATTTTCTTATTTTTGGATTCGCGTTTGCATTTTAATAATATTTTATGCATCACAATTCAGTTTTTGACCTGTTTTTGTTCATATATAAAAAAAAACTTAAATTTTGAAAGTTTTTGATTAGGAACCTACAAAAAAAAACTTTCCCGTCTCGTCTTGCCCCACTCACCTTCACAGAGACGCAAAAGTGACGTACGTGACAGAACTGACAAACAACATAAATGCCATGACAGATGCCAGAAGCCTGAATCGTTGCGAATTTGTAGGAATGATTGCTGTTTTCCAAAAAGCCCGTATATAGTTTTTCATCATTGTCATTTTAGCCCCCATAAATAAGGTAGTGGCGTACCAAAGTCAAAAATGCAGTTTTTTCGGTACCCAAATTTACGATTGTTTTACCGTAGATCTGGGGTTATGCGAGGTATAGGGCTCCCCACGGGTAGATTTCCCCCTCGTGTGTGAATCATAAATCTTGAAGTCTAACTCCAATAAGAAGAAAATATAGAAAAAATAGCAAATATGGGACTGTTTTAAATTGTAAAGGCCAAATTTTTATTTTTCTAGACCCCCTTAGTTAGACGTCTGGCCCCATAAGCGTGGTACCAGGGGAAGGGCATATCTTGAGCACTTTTAACTTCTATTCTCCCAAAGATGTCACTTTAATACAGTCTAAGTAAAAAAATTCCCAAGACAGTTAAGAAAAAGTGTCCAAGATAGCATAGTAGGATGGAACTGTAGATAGCGGGTGTAGGACAAAAAGAAGTTGGTTTATTTTGTTCCTGGCGGTTGATGCTTTGTTTGTCCTTAACTCATGTGGTCGTTCTCTGTTTGTGGATTGATTGATTTGTTTTTGCGTTATGTCCGGTAGAAGACATACATATAGCTTAGATCACATACTTCTGAAACTGAATTAAGCCCTGAAGAAGACCTAAATAAAGATTGAAACGTTGGCCTATTAGTCTTTTACGATTTTTACGAAAACTATAGCGGAACTCCGTTTCGATTGTAAATGTATAACTAGAGGACGTGGAGAGAAAAAAATTGGTTGCTAGTTTTGGTCTAGCTCTTATAACGGGCGAGCTACAAAAGTTTTTCTGTGACACATTTTTTGCCAATTTGGGTGTAATTTTCTCACATTGCACCCTGTAGATTTCACATTTTTGCCCGAACTAACCTGAAATAATTCAGAGAGATGGTCCTCACCAAAAATCGAGGGCCTAGCTTTGAATTTGAAATTTTGACGAATTTTTAAACTTGAAGTATCAAACTGCCCCTTTGAGGTATATTTGTGCCGAGACCGTGCATCCAATCTAATGGCATTCTACCCCAGGGGATACCCTGAAATGTTTTCTTTTTGGGACTTAAAAACCACTTTTTCGTTGGAAAGTCGCAAAATAGTCTTAATTGAATTTCGAAGCAAAAGATGCAGATTTTTCAAATTTTTGCCCAAAATCCCTATTGGTTCCGATTCACCTTATCCCGCTAACTAGTTCATCGGAAGCATTCGGGATTTGGCTCCTCCCACTGAACGTCAACTGACTCTTAGCTGAGATTTTCCAAAATGTAAACATTAACTTTAAAGGCTTGGACCAAGGAAAATCGGCCGAAAAGCGTGGAAAACTGTGTGGAAGACGAAAAAATTTGAACATTTCCAGGAAGATTATTGGCAAAATGCCCGGTATTCGAGAACGTTTTCCCAAAGACTGGTCGATTTGAAAAGTTCGTAGACAGGGTGATTAAAGAATGGTGATATCTCTGAAACGGATAAAGTTAGAGGACTTACAGAATGGAGTGCAAGTTGCCATGGATAGAAACCTTTTTTAATGTACCAAAGTCAAAAATGCAGTTTTTTCGGTACCCAAATTTACGATTATTTTACCGTAAATCTGGGGCTATGCGAGGTATAGGGCTCCCCACGGGTAGATTTCCCCTCGTGTGTGAATCATAAATCTTGAAGTCTAACTCCAATAAGAAGAAAATATAGAAAAAATCGCAAATATGGGACTGTTTTAAATTGTAAAGGCCAAATTTTTATTTTTCTAGACCCCCTTAGTTAGACGTCTGGCCCCATAAGCGTGGTACCAGGGGAAGGGCATATCTTGAGCACTTTTAACTTCTATTCTCCCAAAGATGTCACTTTAATACAGTCTAAGTAAAAAAATTCCCAACACAGTTAAGAAAAAGTGTCCAAGATAGCATAGTTGGATGGAACTGTAGATAGCGGGTGTAGGACAAAAAGAAGCTACTTCAGAGTTGCGAATATGCCAACGTTTCGATTTTTAGTTAATTCTTCTTCAGGGCTTAATTCCCCTTGAGAAGTATGTCACCTAAGCTATATGTATGTCTTATACCGGATATAAGGCAAAAACGAAACAATCAATCCACAAACAGACAACTACCACATGAGTTAAGGACCAACAAAACACCATCGTTTATTTTGTTCCTGGCGGCTGATGCTTTGTTTGTCCTTAACTCATGTGGTCGTTCTCTGTTTGTGGATTGATTGATTTGTTTTTGCGTTATGTCCGGCAGAAGACATACATATAGCTTAGATCACATACTTCTCAAACTGAATTAAGTCCTGAAGAAGACTTAAATAAAGATTGAAACGTTGGCCTATTAGTCTTTTACGATTTTTACGAAAACTATAGCGGAACCCCGTTTCGATTGTAAATGTATAACTTGAGGACGTGGAGAGAAAAAAATTGGTTGTTAGTTTCGGTCTAGCTCTTATAACGGGTGAGCTACAAAAGTTTTTCTGTGCCACATTTTTTGCCAATTTGGGTGTAATTTTCTCACATTGCACCCTGTAGATTTCACATTTTTCCCGAACTAACCTGAAATAATTCAGAGAGGTAGTAAACACATGGTCCTCACCAAAAATCAAGGGCCTAGCTTTGAATTTGGAATTTTGACGAATTTTTAAACTTGAAATATCAAACTGCCCCTTTGAGGTATATTTGTGCCGAGACCGTGCATCCAATCGAATGGCATTCTATCCCAGGGGATACCCTGGAATGTTTTCTTTGTGGGACTTAAAAACCACTTTTTCGTTGGAAAGTCGCAAAATAGTCTTAATTGAGTTTCGAAGCAAAAGATGCAGATTTTTCAAATTTTGGCCCAAAATCCCGATTGGTTCCGATTCACCTTATCCCGCTAACTAGTTCATCGGAAGCATTCGGGGTTTGGCTCCTCCCACTGAACGTCAACTGACAGCTGAGATTTTCCAAAATGTAAAGATTAACTTTAAAGGCTTGGACCAAGGAAAATCGGCCGAAAAGCGTGGAAAACTGTGTGAAAGAAGAAAATTTGAACATTTCCAGGAAGATTATTGGCGAAATCCCCGGTATTCGAGAACGTTTTCCCAAAGACTGGTCGATTTGAAAAGTTCGTAGACAGGTAGAACATGGATAGAAACCTTTTTTAAAGTACTCAACTTACAGGTACCATTATCGAAAATTTCAGCGTTTTACAACGCGTGTTTCTCACCAGAAAAACGTGGGTCATCAGTGAAATTATATAAATTATGGGCAACGTAGTTTTGAAATCGTCCAGGCTTTGTACCAGAACTATAAAACCAATCTTCGAATGTACCCTGCATTAATTATTAATCACTATTTGTCCCGTCAAAACACCATTACTGAAAGCCATAAATTTGCTTAATGATTGTTCCACTATATCGACTAAAAATAAATAGAAAATATTTACGCATATCGATTGATAGTGAAGAACTTTGGATTGGCGTAATTTAACAATAATTCCTCTAAGCCCAGTAGTAAGAACCCTGCATCAATAATAGAATCGGTTTATCGGTATTTTTATGGCGTTGCTTAATTTTAAGCTTCCAATAACATTAGTAACGTTTTCAATGTTAATAATCATTGTATATCTATAAATAAACCATGGTAGTAAGGAAGTACCTTTATCTAAACTATTTGATTCTTACGGAGCTGTCGTACTTCTATGCAAAGAATGTATGAGAAAAAAGTTCCTACCTAAACGTTTAAAACCGATAAACAAGTTCATAATTCATCATCACTGGTTGGTACAAAATTATACCTAGGAACCGTAGAACAGTTTTAGATCAAATTTTTGACAAAATGGTATTTTTTAAAAAACTGACCAAAAACCAAGTTCTTACGCTACTGGTAACAGGGCTTGCTGATTTTTGTAGCGGACTGGTGTGTTCCCTGCAAGCGCCATTTTATCCTGCTGAGGTATGTATGAAAAATATTTAGTCTAATTTGTTTGTGTTTTTTAGTATTCATTTCTTTCATTTTTAATATTTTAAATTATAGGTACTGTCTATTGTTGTTAACTTGCCCTATAACCAGCAGGAAATGCCAAACTGAAAAAGATGTTTTATTAGTTTTTAGGACTTATTTTTTGGAACCTCTCAGTTTACTCAAGTAAATTAGTTATTTTAGGACAGTTTTAGGACAATTTCTTTTCTTCCAGGCTGAGAAGAAAGGGTGCACAGCCACAGAATACGGCTTGGTGTTCGGAATCTTCGAATTCGTGGTATTCATCGTTAGTCCCCTCTATGGACAACATCTGAACAAACTAGGGCCTAAGTACACGTTCAATGGGGGTATTTACACTACAGGAATATGCGCTATTTTATTTGGGTAAGTACCATTCTTGAAAAAGTCACTTAAGGAATCAATTTTATTCGAATTACGTTCCATTTCGATCAACAGCAAAAAAAAACAAAATTTTTTTTACAAATTTACCAAATAGGTTATATTACGACTTAATTTTGCCTCTTATAACATGTGAACGAATCGACAGCTCAAAATGAATCCAACGGTTTTTTCATCTACTTGAAGTCCTGCTCTTTGTCTTCCCGCAAACAAAAGCTTCATTGGTTCCCTAATTTCGGAGTTAGGCGCCCCCTTCGAGGGACGATTTTAGGGCACTTTTAGAATCGCTATTTTCTACCATTATTAAAAAAATCACTTGTGAAACTGATTTCATTCGAATTAAGTTTGTTACGTTGTTAGGGAATTGTAATCGTTCCATTTCGATCTAAAACAGCAAAAAAAAATCCAAAAAATTGACCAAAGGGGGTATACGACTTTTTTTCCCAATTCTGAATTTTGACCCCTTATATCTTCTGAACGAAAGGACCGATCAAAATGAATCCAACTGTTTTGTCCTCTTCTTGATATCCCCTTTCACCTCCCATCATACGGAAGTTCCGTAGGTACAATATTTTCGGAGATAGACCCCTTCGGAGGGCGATTTTTAGGCACTTTTGGAATCGCCAATTTTACCAATCTTAAAAAATTCACAGATTCATTCGAATTATGTTTGTTACGTTATTAGGAGATGGAAATGGTTCCATTGCGATCAAAAACAGAAAAAAAAATAAAAATTTTTTCGAAATTGATCAAAGGGGTAGAGGGGGTATCACGACTTTATTTTCAACTTCCAATTTTGACCGCCTATAATCTCTGAACGAATGGTTCGATCAAAATGAATTAAACGGTTTGTTCCTCCTCTTGTTCTCCTCTTTGTCCTCCCGCAAACACAAGCCTCATTGGTTCCCTAATTTCGGAGATAGATCCCCTCGGTGGTCGATTTTTAGGCACTTTTAGAATCGTCAATTTTACCAATCTTTAAAAAATTCACTTGTGGAGCTAGATTCATTCGAATTATGTTGGTTATGTTATTAGGAGATGGAAATGGCTCCATGCCGATCAGAAACAGCAAAAAAATTTTTCAAATTTCTTTCGAAACTAATTAAAGGGGTGGAGGGGGTATCACGACTTTATTCTTAACTTCCAACTTTGACCGCCTGTAACTTCTGAACGAATGGACCAATCAAAATGAATCCAACGGTTTTTTCCTCGTCTTGTTGTCCTCCTTGTCCTCATTGGTTCCTTAGCATCGGAGATAGACCCCTTCAGTGTTCGATTTTTAGACACTTTTAGAGTCGCATTTTTGACCATTCTAAAAAAATTCACTTACGGAACTACATTTATTCGAATTAAGTTTGTTACGTTGTTAGGGAATTGCACCGATGAAAAACAGGAAAAACAAATTTCAAAATGTTTTTAAAATTGACCAAAGGGGGGAGGGGGTATTACGACTTTTTCCCAATTTCCAACTTTGACCTCCTATAATTTCTGAACGAATGTACCGATCAAAATCAATTCAACGGTTTTTTCCTCTACTTGTCCTCTTTGTCCTCTCACAAACAAAATTCTCTTTTTTTTTGTCTGTGTATCGTGCTATTATTTTTTTCGCTCATTTCTTCTCAGTTTTTCTATTTTATTTGCTTCCTTTTTCATTTTTCCTTATTCTTTTATTTGATGAGTTGTTTAATAAAAATATCATCAAGTTGGCTGTAAGTTAGAAAAATAACGTAATTTACTTATTATTTCTCCTTTTCTGTCAAAAGTTTAGTATAGCCAACTTGGCATCTTTTTTCATTTAACACCTGGTTCCCTCTTATCACACTTCCATAATTTGATTTTTACTCATTCCTATCTCTATTCTTCATATTTTTCCACTATTAGTCTCTGTTTTTAGACAGAGTATTTGGTGTTTTTTTTTATTTCTCTTTAGCCTCAGTTTTTTTGTTATTTTATTAAATTCTTAAAAATAATTTTTTACTTGCTTTCCACAATTTCTTTCTTCATCTGCTTTCTACTCACTTCTGAACTTGTCGTTTTTCTGTTCATTATTTGTTACCGTTTAAAGTTTGCATTCCATGCTGTTATTATTTAGCTAATTCCTCAATCTTCTTTCCCTACTTTATCGTTTCGTGACAATTCATTTGCCACTTTTTCCCTTTTCCTATTTCTCTACTTATTACAACTTTTTTCTATTTGTTTTTTTAATCATCCCTGTCCTCAATTCTAGTTATTCCAGTTATTTGTTTTTTTTTTAATATGTGTGCTTTTATTTTGCTACTTTTGCAGTTTTTTATTTCTGTCTTCCTATTACTCGGCTTTTTATTCACTTCTCTCGATATTTCTAACTTTCGGGCTTCTGTTTATTAGTCTTCACTGCCTTTATTTTGCAATTTGTATTTTTTGGTATTTAGATAATTTCTTACGTTTTTTTCATAATTATTTTATTGGTTCTTAACTTTTCATTTGTCATTTATTTTTCTTGTCCCTATTTTTCTTCACCGCTTTTAGTTTGCATGTCTAGCTTTTTATCATATAGTTAAATGCTTACATTTCTTCTTTTGTTATTTTATCTGTTTTTACATTCTATTTCCCACATTCTTTCCTTAGCTTCATTGTTCTGTCTGTACTTGCTACAACTTGTGCTCTATTTGCCTTTTTTTATTAATGCCTGTACAAACATCTAACTTTTACTTTTCTGTCCATTATTTGACTTTTGTTCTTTTATTATTATTTTATTTCAGTTTCTTGTTCTGTTATTTTTTTTTGTTCTTAACATTTAATTTTTGTTTTTTGCTGATTGCTTTCCAAGGCTATAAATTGTTTCTATTTTCCTTGTTGTGTCTGTTTCGTTCTTCTATTATTTCGCAATTTTCTCACAGTTTTTCTAATTTATTGTGAGTTTTTAACTTTACTTTGGTAATTTTTTTTCTCATTTCTCCTTTTTTTTGGTGTTTGATAGAAAAAATCAAGTTGGTTGTGAGTGAGTGAAAGATAATTTTAACGTTGCAAAAATGTTTTTTATTTCTTGCTCCATCCTTTTTTTATATTTGACATATGTTACTTCTTCTAGAACTACGATTTATTTATTCGAATTTTACTTACTCACATCCTTATTTTATTTATATTTTAACCAGCTTTTGTCGTTGTTTTTGTTTGTGTTTTGTGGTCTTATTAGAATTCTGAACGAATAGACCGATCAAAATGAATCCAACGGTTTTTTCCTGGTCTTGCCCTCTTTGCCCTCCCGCAAACGAAAGCCTCATTGGTTCCATAATTTCGGAGATATACCCCTTCGGTGGTCGATTTTTGAGCAATTTTAGAATCGCCAATTTTACCAATCTTAAAAAAATTCACTTGTGGAGCTGGATTCATTCGAATTATGTTTATTGCGTTATTGGAAGATGGAAATGGTCACATTCTATTCAAAAACTGTATCATGACTTTATTCTCAACTTCCAACTTTGACCGCCTATAACTTCTGAACGAATAATCTGATCAAAATGAATCCAACGGTTTTTTCTTCGTCTTGTTGTCCTCTTTGTCCTCCCGCAAACAAAGGCCTCACTGGTTTCTTAATTTCGGAGATATACCACTTCGGTGGTCAATTTTTAGGCACTTTTAGAATCGTCAATTTTACCAGTCTTAACAAATTCACTTGTGGAGATAGATTAATTCGAATTATGTTTGTTACATTATTAGGAGATGGAAATGGTTCCATTCCGATCGAAAAACATTAAAAAAAATTTCAAAATTGATCAAAGGGGTGGAAGGGGTATCACGACTTTATTCTCAACTTCCAACTTTATAACCTCTGAACGAATGGACCCATCAAAATAAATCCAACGTTTTTTTTTCTCTTCTTGATGTCTCTTTGTCCTCCCCCAAAACGAAATTGGTCCCAATGGTGCAATAATTTCGTAAATAAACCCCTTCAACCATTTCAGCCCCCCCTCCATTCAACTTTTTCAGGTTGTTAGACAAAGTGGAGGGACATATCCCATTCATCACTTTAAGTTTCGTGATACGAATTGTGGAAGCCATGGGTAACGCCGCTTTCCTCACTGCTAGCTTCGCCATCATAGCCAAAGAGTTTCCAGACAAAGTAGCAACCACTTTCGTAAGCACATTTACTAAACATCCTAAGCAACACTAAACTCAATCATTACCTATTTCTAGGCTTCTTTAGAGACCTTTTTCGGACTGGGTTTAATAGTGGGCCCAACAGTAGGCGGAGCGCTTTTTCAGCTTGGAGGTTACACCCTACCATTTGCAGTGATGGGCTCCACGCTGTTTGCTTCCGCAATTCTCACCGCTTTCGTGCTACCGAAGCACGATGTCGGTACCGACAAGGAGAAAGGACGTAAGTACCACTCCCTTCATTTTCTCTAAATCTTCAAACCTTAAACAATCGTACCAATAAACTATTCACTTATTTTTGACATCAAATAGGGGTAGGAAATGTGACTTTGACATTTTTATCTAGCTTCTCAACGTGGGCTGAATGAAGAAAGTTAAAAAAAAGTAGATTTCAAAGATGGCAAAAATAAGTGAATGAGTTATAGACGTTAAAATGCAACTTCTAAATGGTTTCAGCATCTGTGTTCAAAATCCTGAAAATCCCTGGAGTGCTCTTGGCCACAGCCAGCATCATAGTGACCAGTACTTCGATAAGCTTCCTGCAGGCCACTTTGGAGCCCCATTTAAGGTATTTCAAGTTATCTCCAGTTGTCCTGGGGTTGATGTTTGTGATCAATGGGGGCGTCTACGCTGTAACGACGCCCTTATGGGGATGGATGTGCGACAATATCGGCTCCCCTAAAGGAGTGACTGCTGGTGGAACCCTTTTAGTGGCAGTCGGATTTTCTTTAATTGGACCGGCCCCGTTCGTCCCATTACCCACGTGAGTGATAATTTTTGATAAAATGAACTTTTACAAGTTCAGTTCAAACTTTGTTTTGAAGATAAACGAGAAATTTAAGATCTTAATCATATATGTTTAGGATATTTTGGGTGACGATCGTTGGATTAGTTTTCCATGGGTTAGGAATGGGCGCCCAACTGGTGGCTTCATTCGGGGACGCCCTTAAAACTGCCATGTAAGTTTCCTTTAAGACTAACAAAAGCTTTCAGCTAACAAGATAAATCACCAAATGTAGACTCTATGGGTTCCCCAATAACCTTGAAACCTACGCTTTGGTGTCAGGCCTCTGGACAAGTACCTTTGCCCTTGGCGCTTTCATTGGACCGTCCATAGCTGGGATTTTATACGACTCAGTAGGCTTTCGCAATGGTTCCATGTTTATCGTTGCAATCCATCTGATGGTGGGCGTGGCCACTCTGGTGTTCATATGGACGTTCAAGCAGCCATCAGCCTATATCGAGATAAAAGATGACAAGCTACCCAACGGGGATGTAGAGCAAAGCGAACACTCTCTGTCTCAAAGTATAGATAATTTAAGAAGGTATGTATGTGAAGAAGATGAAGTGAGCAACCCTTTTGAGTTTTATTTTAGCCTCAGGTCGATTGGAAATGGGATTTCGATCGAAAAGAGCAGACCACCAGCTATGAATAGCTTGATTGCGTGCAACAGCTACAAGAGCCAAGCGTGGCCTGAGAGGGACTCTGTACATTTAGTGCTGGGAAACTACAGCCATAGCTACGGGGCGTTGAACAGCCGGAACAACTCTGCAACTGCTTATCTTGAAGGAGTAGCGTAACTGTAGGTTAAAAAAAAAATACTCTTAAGCTCTACTGAGTCTCAGTTTTTGGTGCTTTTAGCTTACGGTCTTTTCGTTATATAATAAGAAGTGTTTACCTGTGGTGACCACCTATCATAGTAAAATGTATATATTTTTAGCTTTTGATTGTGAGTGCAACAAATAAGTATTTGTCCTTTTGGGCAAGTTTTATACAATAATACCAATTTTAACAACTATAGTTAAGCATTTTATTATTATTATTTATAAATTTTTAGACCTACTAACTATTTAATTTTAAAAGATTTTTATATGTCGCACACACTTTTTGAAGAACATATATTACGGATTATAATTATGAAATTGCAGTAAATGATTAATAAGATGGTGGGTATAGACCATGAAAAATTCCTGCGTGTTAACTTGGGTATAAATTCTGGCAAGGCCTAATGACCATTATCAAAGGTAATGTTAGAACATGTCTCAAATAAACAATTTCAATCGGAGTTAAAAAATATTTCTTCATTGGGGAATTAAAAAGTACATTTCAATCCTCTATGGGAAGGAAGACAGTTAAAATCCATTAGTGCATTATTTTAATTTGCTATATTTTGCTTAAATAAACTGCTTAAGTAATAAGTAAAGTGCTAGCATCTTAGTGAAAAAAAAAGCAAATTGATGAAATCAATTCTCAACAATAATTAAGCTCAAACAATTAAGCTTCAGTGATCAGTAGAGTACCGATTTACAGTACCCCTTAACCTTTTATCAAAATGTTTCGATAATTAATATATTAATCCACAATTAATAATTTATTCATGGAAAACATTCTTGTTATTATCTGCACAGCACATTTTTAAGTTGTCTTGTTTTGATTTTGGTCGGAATAAACTTCGCTGTATGCTAATGGTAAGTGACGCAAAAACGTTTATAGCGTTCTGCTTTCTAACTAAACGACCCCAATTAAAACTACAACCAGAAATTTGCTTATTTTTGGATCTGTCAACTGTTCCACTAAGCTACAAAGCTACTACAAAAAAAACTATTTAAAGAAACAAGTAAATTAGGAATTTTTATTTTAAAGAGAAATTAAGGTATTGGAATTGAAACATCTAAGTCAACGATTGTTGTTTTGTTATGTCAATAATTTGTTCAACATTGTCCCAATTTTTTATGACTATAATTAGGTTACTGTTACCACTATTGCCCATTTTTCATTTTATGCACCTTAAAAAATCTTCGTTCGCCAATATATCAAGAAAATCACAACCTTGATATTTTTGACAAGATATTTTAGTTAAGGACTTGAATACGTCAATCATTTTAAAGCCAAAAAGTTCATTTTGAAAAGGGTGAGTACTTCATTACCGAAGTACAAAGTATTAAAATTCAATAGTGATGGGTTTATTGAACTGGGTTGCTACTAAACCAAATTACAAAACATCTGACAGTCTCTGACATCCCCTTCAATGTTCTAACAAAAACCCTACCTAACTATTTTAAAAAGGTCTTAGGGTGACTTTTACAAGTTGAAGTAAACTTCAGATTGAAGATAAAACTCCAGATATAACCTACATTGCATTGTTTATCTGTCAGATAAACAATGCAATGCACATCAGGTCTGGTGTTTTGTCTTCAATCTGAAGTTTTACTTGAACTTGTGAAAGTCGCCCTTATTCGCCGAGCACAGGTGCAACTCAATACCAAGACTCAACAATAGTTATTTTCCTAAAAAGTGCGCAAAGTAATGCTTTCGCGCACGCGACTGCCGACAGCAGTCAAAGACACTTTGCGCATGAATTAGGAACCACATTTTTTCTACAACCGTATAAAAGTCCTCCTGCCACTAATATGGGACATCTTTAACGATTTTATAAATGATTAAGCTTAACAGTTCTTTTCTGCTACCCCTGTATTGACGGCGTGCGAGAAAGACTTTTTTTCACGTGTCCTATGGCAACGAGTAACTTTTTTTTACGCTGCTTTATGGGCGACATGCGAGAAGGATAAACATGAAAATATGTGTCAGTTTGCATACTGTCAGTAATGCGCGAAACGTGTCATATTTTGACGGTTGTAGAAAAATAGTATTTGTTTTCCTTATAACACCTCAAGCAGTTCTTGAGATATTTGACTCAAAGTCGTCGAGTATTGGTTATTTTATAATGCTGGATACAAATGGATGGACCTTTTTACAGCATTTTATATGTATTTTTTTAAAGTGGTTAATATAAACTTAGAAAGTAAAAACAAAAAAATGTCTGCGGATATCCCAAGTAAGAATGGTGGTACAAAGAAAAACCGTCTTTTTGAAGTAAATACAGACTGAAATGAGCCGGGCTATCGTCAGAAATAAAAAAACAGTTTTGAAGCAAAAAGTTGGGAAAAATAACTCAAACTATATCTTACAAGATAGATATATGAATATGAAAGTAAAAAGGGGGTATGTTTCGAGGTAAGTGCGCACTGTCATGCGTTAATCTACGTCAAAATTACCACAGAACATTATCAACAAGATTTGAAACTAATAGATTTTTCTCTTTGGCTTAAGATATATAGTCACTAATTCCATAGGACAACCCTACAAACAAGGCGGTTTAATAAACCTTGACCGGGCTTGACAGCACGGTTACCATGGTGACCGACTCACTAGCCAATAGAAATTTACTTTTCTCCTCAAAGACTGATACTGAGTTGCAGGCTTACAGTTATTTAAACTTCTTAGACAATCTTTACATTAATAGTTTTTGGTAATTTCAGCAAGAATATAATAATTTCCATCCCAAATATTTTATGAAAAAAAAATCAATAGGTGAAAAAATGGAAAACGTACATGTTTCGATAAAAATTATCATTTTGTTAACGAGCGCCAGGGCTCATATCGGGTCGGAAATAAAATATTAGCCTTATCTTATTTAGAGGGGGGAACAATAAGAACCACAATTCGTAAAGTATAAGTTTTATGTATAATAATTGGACTAGTAGGTATTAATTCTGAAATAAGTTAAATAAATAAATAGATTACAGCTAGCGACTGGTATTTACCTATATACAGATTTCGGAAAAAAATATCACGCAAGAGTACTTTATGACTAGAACAATTAGGGTCTTTTTTGATTGCAGCTTCACACACTAAATGCCTCGAGTGTATAATCTAAGGACTCAATAAGATATGTCATAAATAAATAAATAAATAAATAAATAAATAAATAACATTGCACAATGACACGTACTACAGGCTTTTTACAAAAAAAGTTGTTACGTTATATTTTCAATTTATTATTATTTTTTTAGTTTGTGGTTTAGGTACTTGTGCCCACAAGAACAATAATAATAATAAGTAGTGGACATTCTTTTTTTTTATTAAATTTACTTAACAATAAAAATCTAAACTGTTGCATTGTTGCAGCTTGTAAAAATGATGCTCAGGTGAGGTGCAAATTCGAAGGTTACCTGTGAGAACTGCCGGTTCTTGCACCACTGGAACTTAAGTAAATTCTATATTTTGCATAAAACTTTTGTTTTTTTCGATGTAGAGTATTAAAAATTATTATTTTTAATATCAAGTTGCACTTTTATATACAATTCAGCTACGTTACTTAAAATTCTAATACTCAGGTCTACAGCTAATAAACTACCGTTAGTAGAGATCAATTAATCTTAATGAAAGCTGATGTTATAATATCAAACGTTAATGTCACTTTAAGGAACCCATCGCATTTCAACGTGTGTTATTTACTAATGACAACAAAAGAAAAAATTGCACATTCTACCTTTACAACGCTGTGATGGGCACCTCTGAAGACCGCAAGCCCATTGCACCGTTAATAGTTAATATTTTTAGTAATAGCAAAAAATCACATATAAGTACACAGTAGGTATCACCGGATACCAGACAAACAACCAGTTTTGTAGATGTGGTAGTCAGTACCATTGAAAGTGGATATTTTGAGAGGCACCATCACCGGAATTCACTGTTTCGACATATGATTTCCTTGACAACAAAAGTTGAGTTGACAAGAAAGTGACCTACACCTCGTGCAACTCCATGCACGCAACTAAGGCTATGAATTTTCGGCAGAAAAGGATGACATAATTAAAGTAAATGGACTTTTGTTCATGCTTCCTTTTCTTTTGATAATTCACAACGTTTTCAAATAAACTCTCGGTGCCATGGAACCACACTAAACTGTCAAGGCCATCTTCCTTAATTCGCTCCTATACTTTAGAGGCATAATAATCCACTCCCGTTGGTACAAAACTAACACAACTGAACTCTCAAGGAGACTTCGACGATCTTATTGGGGATCTGCTGAGCGATCGACTGAGCGATCTGCTGATCGACTTGGTCGGAGATCTTGTGGGCGATCTTCTGCGCGAGTAGTACGGGCTGACGCTGCTGCAGCTGCTCTCCGAGCTGGGCGACATCCTCGTGTAAGGAATCGGCCTTTTTCTTGCGCTAGGTTAGTGGAAGAAACTACAGTTAGTTGGAGTTAGTTTTGGGTTAGTTTAAGTTTCCTTTAAGCAAGAACTTGTATTTATAACACAATAATGAAAGAATAAAAACAATAATAAATAAATATTCATGCAACTTACCTGCAATTGCAACTTAAATCACAAATAACACAAAACACAAAATAAAACAAAATATTACAATAACAAAAAAAACTGTTTTATTATTATTCATTAAAATTACTCTTCTTGACTCAGAACTTAGCGGTAAACCTAATTTTTGCCGAATATATAGACAAAGCGATGAACAGGTGAGCTACGAATAAATAATCAACTCAACAGTCTACACACATAAAATAACACGCGCGCGCCTCCTACTTGCGCCTGAAACGGAAAAAAAGAACGAAATAAAATGCATGGAAAACTACCAAAAAGTGCATAGATATAGTCTCGATCGTCTTACATCCATTATAGTAAACTATATATACGGCAATAGAATAAAAAACATAAAAAATTGAATTGTAAATTATTTGCTTTATAAAAACAGTTTTTGTCTCTAAGCTTCAGTACTTGCTACCAATGTGCCAAACGTATATCATAGGGCGCCATCTAGCGGCACCCTTCTTCACTTATCGGCAATTCAAGAACAGTGGTCTAAATGTGGAATTTTTCGCGACAAAAAGTGTAATTGTCAACAACGTTAATCGATCTAGTAACCAAATAATTCCTCAAAAACAAAAATTAAAAATTAAAGAAAAGTAAAAAGAAAGAAATAAAAATCTAGAAAAAATAAAACCGCTTTTAAAATTTTCGTTATTTTGTGAATATTTCCGAAACCAGTCGAAACCAATCAAACTGCTGCAAATATAATTTGTTGTTTTCTATTCTGTGCCCTTGACGATCAAAATATACTAATACCACTATTAGACACGAGTTTAAAAACTACCCTACCTTGTGATCCTACGTCTAGACAGGAAACTAGGCGAGCCGTGCCGCCTCGGTATCGAAATCGACCTGGACCGCCTGGACGAGCAACTGGAGCTGTAGGACGACCTGGACGAACTGGATCCGCTGCGGCTGCGCGAGCGCGAAGACCTGTCCGACCGGCTGCTGCTGCTTGAGGAACGAGATCTGCTTCTGGACTTGCTGTGCTTCGAACTACAGAAGAAACAACAGTTAAAACGATACAGAATCAAAAACTATCAGTCATATTTTCTTGAGGAATTCAAGATATTAAATTTTCGACTTTACGGCTGAATTTCTGAGGTCAAGGAAGATGAACTTGAGGTGTCACTTGATATACCTAACGTGTTTGGTTAATGTTAGGAGGTCTACCATCTACCTAGGAAGGGCGTAGAAGGAACTGATATCTTTAAATTTGGTGCACAACTTTAAATTTGGTGCACGACTAGCATGTACTCCAAAGCTGGCTATGTAGTAAGTAAATAAACAAGTGACGTCTTCGGACTGAACCCGAAGTGCAATAATTATTGATAATTGACATTTTTAACTTACCTATCACTAGAAGAAGAGCTCCGACTTCTGGACCTACTACTTCGCCCTTTAGATGAACTTCTAGACCGAGATCTGCTCTTACTTCGGCTCAGTTTGCGCCTGATGTCAAATGTATCTTTATTTATTTTGCTGGGCGATTTGTCTCGCTTCAGAGGCAGCACCTTAAAGAATAGACACGTATTAGGATCGAGGATGTTTGTCACAGTTGTTTTATGTCTCGGGCATAAAAAAAACATTTGTGAATAAAATGGCGAAGGATAGTTCTCTGAGGTGTGTTTTCAAGTATAAAAAATATCTATATGATATCTATCTCAGAGTCAGGTTAATAATCGCGTTAATCCGAGTAAGTTCTCGAAAATGCTTTATGTCTCTGGTAAAAAAACAATTTGCGAAAGCAAATATCTTATGTGTATTTTCAAGTTTCTCAAATCGGTATTTAAAACTGCCCCTATTAAAATCTCGATTTAACTCACCTTGATATCGAACATATCCGACTGAATTCCCGTGCTTTTAGCCACAACTTTAGGCGGAATCTCCGCCTTGTCGTTCCTCTCCTTCTTCTTCTCCAACGCCTCCTTCGCCTTGGCCGCCAACCCCGTCTTCAGCAGCCTCAAAATCCTCAATTCCCTCTCCTTATCGACCGCCAGTTGTAAGTCCTCCTTGTCGCTCCTGTCTGATTCCTCCCTTTCGCTCGAAGACTGCCGCAGCATTACCACCGGCATCGGTTTTTTCGCCACTTTCGGAGACTTTGAGTTGTATCTTTTAGAAGACGGTTTCTCCAAAGATGGTGATCTTTTTCTCGGAGGACTTCGCGGGGGCGGGCTTCTGGATTTCAGAGGGCTCTTGGATTTAGTGGAGCGCCGTCTCGGCCTACCAGGTGAGTGGCTGTCTTTCTCCCTTCTGGGGCTGGGCGGTCGTCGAGTTAGCGGAGTTAAAGAGCGCTTTTTTGCAGCTAATTCTGTGCTTCTATCCCTCCTGTTCTTCACTTCTGGGCTTTGACTTCTCTTGCTTTTTAAGGAAAGTTTCTCTGGTGGAGGAGATGTGGCTCTTTTAGGTGGACTGCGTCTTGACGGAGTTTTGCTTGGGCTCGGTTGGCGGGCTCTTAATCGCTCTTTGGATTGTCTGCTTCTGCTTCTCGTTCTTTCTCGTCCTGGACTTCTTGTCCTCTCCCTTCTCCTGCTTCGCAATTCATCTTCTCTTCTTCGCCTTTGTCCAGACCTCGATCGCGATCGGTATCTGCTGCTGGGTCGATCAGGTGATCGTCTCCTGCTGTAGTTGCGATCTTCTGACCGCCTCCTTGCCTCCCTTCTGCCGTCGCTCCTATATCTATCCTCTCTTTCATATCTGGACTTCCTACTCGCCGGCGACGTGCTTCTGGATTTCGACCTCCTTCTTGCACGCTCTGGAGTTACCTTTCTCTCGGGGGTTGCACTTCTGCGATGTTGATTGTCATAATTCTTCCGTCTCCTAGATTCGCCGCCTTCATCGTCGGTCTTCTTGCCGTTCCGCTCTTTCGACTGTTTTCTTGGTGATTTGCTTCGGTCACGTTTAGAGGGCTTGCGGCTACGCTCTGGGGATGGGGATCTTGATGGTCGTTTGGTCTTCTTCAGCGTTCCTTTATCCTTCTTTGCGTCTTTGTTCTTTAAGCTCTTGGAGGTGTCCTCGGGGGGGCTTTTGTCCCGTTTTCGTTTCTTCACCTCAGGAGAGCTAAAGAACAGGTAACAAAACAACATAGTATGTGATCTATTTAATTTCTACGGTGCTAATAAGATACAAAAAATATTTTATTTTGAGGCTATTACTTGTGAGTTTTGTCAAATCAAAAAGTTAATTTATTTTTTAAGTTTATAATCAATAATTTAAGTTTTTAAGAAATCAATAACTAAAATATGCCTCAATATACTCCATATAAATAAAAGGTTTTGAATTTTCAATAAATAAATACTTCATGTCGCAAATCAAATAGCAATTACTTTTTCAGCTAATAAACGCAATAAATCAAGCTTCCTTGAAATTAACCAACCAAGTTTATTGATCTTAAATCAATAAACTATTAAAGTTTCAAATCAAAGGGCAAAGTTATTTCTGAGGTACATACTCAATGAGTTGGAGTTTCTTCATCTTTAATAAATAAACTATGACTCAATCATAATGTGAATTCCTTTTCGGGGTCCAAATGAATAAATAAAAGTTTTCTGATCTTAAATCAATGTATGTATAATTTAAGTCCAAAATTTGTGCCGCAAATCGCAATCTGAATTGATTTTTTAAGCTTCAGAATCAACAAATCAAAGTTTTGTATCTATCATATCAAAAGCTGAATTGATTTGTTAAGCTTCAAACTCAATTTTTTTTATTTTAAATCAATAAAAGTTGGTTTAAAATAAAAAAAATTATTCGGAGGTTATTACTTAATAAAAAAAAAAAAATTGTAATCTTAAATCAATAGATAACTTATATCTCAAATAAAAAAGTGAACTTATTTTGAGGTTTATACTTAATAAATCAAAGATTGTAATCCCAAATCAATAAAAACAACTTTATGTCGCAAATCAAAAGTAATAAACTTTTTGAGCTTAAAAAAATAAATAAAACTTGATTGATAATAAATCAATAAATAATTTATGTCTTTAATCAAAAAGTTTATTGATTTTTAAAAATCACAGTTAAGAAACCAATATTATTGATCTTAAATCGTAAACGATTAAGGTTTCACATAAAAGAGCGAACTTTTTTTTGAGGTACATACTCAATGAATTAGAGTTTCTTAATCTAAAATTAATAAGTCTGAATTGATTTTTAAAGTTCAAATTCAATAAACCAAGTTTATTGATCTTTTATCAATAAACTAGTTTTATCTCAAATAACGAGTGAATTTATTTTACTCAATAAATTAGAGCTTCTTGATCTCAAATTAATAAATAATTTCAGTCATAATCTGAATTCATTTTTGCGGTTCAAACTGGATAAATAAAAGTTTTCTGATCTTAAATCAATTTACAATTTAAGTTTAAAATTTTTGACGCCAATTACAATCTGAATTGATTTTTTTAAGCTTCACACTCAATAAATCAGAGTTTTGTGATTTGAAATCAATAAATGATTTCTGTCTGAAATAAAAACATTCAATTGATTTAGTTGGGTTTTAAACTGAATAAATCAAAGTTTTGTGAAATTAATCAAAGTGTATTATGTGTATTTTGTAGGTTATTACTTAAATCAAAGTTTTGTAATCTTAGAATAATAAATACTTTATGTCGCAAACCAATAAGTAATTAATTTTTTGAGCTTTAAACTCAATAAAAAAAAGTTTTTTGATATTGAGTCAATAAATAATTTGTCATAAATTCAATACAACAACATAAAAGTCAAACTCAATAGACAAGTTTAGCGATCTTAAGCCAATAAACTAAGTCTCAAATCAAAGATTGAATTTAGTTTTGAGGTTTAAACTCAAAAAATTAGAGTTTCTTGATCTTTAATTAATAAATAATTTATAACTCAATCATAACGTGAATTCATTTTTGGGGTTCAAACTGGATAAATAAAAGTTTTCTGGTCTTGAATCATTTTTTTTTAGCGTCACGCTCAATAAATTAAAGTTTTGTGATTGAAAATCAATAAATAATTTGTCTCAAATCGAAAGATTCAAATCATTTTTGGGGTTTTAAATTGAATAAATCAAAGTTTTGTGATAATAAATAGTTTGCGTCCAAAACCAAAAAATTGAATTGATTTTTTTATCATTCAATGTTTTGTTTTAAATAATACAAAAATATATTTATTTCGGAGGTTATTAATTAAATCAAAGTTTTGTAATCATAAAGCGATAAGAAATTTATGTCGCAAATCAAGTAATTAATTTTTTGAGCTTTAAGCTCAATAAATAAATCTTTTTTGATATTGAGTCAATAAAAGATTTGTCTTAAATCAATAAAAGTTAATTTATTTTTAAATTTCAAACTCAACAGACAAGTTTAGCGATCTTAAACCAATAAAGTAGATCTCAAATCAAAGAGTGAATTTATTTTTGAGGGCTAGACTCAATAAATTATAACTCAATCATAAAGTGAATTTATGTTTTGTCATCAAATAAATCAGAGTTTTGTGATTAAAAATCAATTCATAATTTATGGCTCATGTATGAAGACAGTCATACAAGTACGATGAGTATAAAAAAAAAAGCATAAATCTGGCTGTTTTTCAGAGACGCACTCAATGAAACTGCAAACTAATGATTATTATATGTAACTCCTTACCTTCTGTCTGGACTTTCTGAAGAGTCTCTCCTTTTCTTTTTAGATGACTTCTTTTTCTGAAAATAAAATGAATTATTTTATATTTATAGAGGTGAAGTATTGAATAACGAAAATTGTTCAACATCACAAGAAAAAAACACCTAAGGGTGTTTTACGTTCAGATATGTCTTTGTTTACACTGTTCTATGTATACACTCCCACAATTTATTCTGTGGAACACATTAGATATTGGGTATTGTGGTAGTTTATTAATAAAAGTGACTTTATTTCAATTTTTTTCAAGCCTTTTGCTATGCGTGCCGAATTGGTATATTCATTTTAAAGAAAGACAAGCACATACACAGACAAAAAAAAAACCAAAGTTAATAAATATATAAGAACATCGATGCTTACCTCTTTCTTCTTGCTTTTCTTCTTTTTAGACTCGCGATCCGATTCGTCAGAATCCGAACTTGAATCGTCAGAAGACTCGTCTTTACGCTGCTTCTTCTTCTTTTTGCGGTCCTTAGACTTACCCGACCTAAACGCAAAAAATCGCCTTAACCTTAAACTTTGCATTTAAATTGACATTTAGGTTTCGTCCTAGGACAGTGACACAACATAAAACGGGAGCTTCAGTTTAGGCCCTATAAAGTTGCCGCTAAATTGAGAATTATGTTCTCTAAAGAATGGATGGAAACTGCATTAATAAAAACTCTATAGGGTCCCTACTAAAACAAAAATAAGTCCAAAAATACACATTTCTTTAAAATCATTAGTAAATTTTGTAACTGGACCAATGTATATGTTTGGACTAAAATATATTCAATTCCACTATCATAGCCATTTCAGTATTTTTTATTAAATACAAAACTGTTGCAACGCTTCATCAACGCACCTTCAAGATCCGCAATTCGGGACAGGCTAAACATCATAAAAAAAGGAGAAACGGAAAGATGAAAATAAATCGGAGGAATGTTTATAAAAACGGACCATACAATTACCTGGTTACTGCCTTCTTTTACGATGTACGGCAAAAAAATATACCACCAATCGATTAGTATACGGAATATCATTTAATCGCTAGCGTTTGCTTAGTTAGAAAAGTCAAACCAAAAATTTCTGTTACGGAAAACAACACTACAACCAACGTGAAATCGAGCATTGGTAAAATGGTGTGAAAACACAAATGAAAAATCGATCTGAATCGTAGCAAACGTCTGCGTTTTACTTACTTGTCTTTCTTTCTGCTTTTTTTCTTTTTTTTCCTTTTTGGCTCCTCGCTAGAAGGACTGGCGGTGACAAACCCAAGTACTTAATTAATTAAGAAAATGATTCAGTAAAAATGTTACCTGCTGTCTTTTTGTTTTCGCTTCTTTTTCTTCTTGCGTTCCTCCTTGTCCTTGCCGCTCTCCTCCCCTGCGCTCTTTTCGGGCGTGGGGGTCCTCACCAGCTGGTACCTTGCAGCATCCTGTGTTGCCTTCTCTTTCTCCAGAGCCTTCTGCTTCTCTCGCTCGGCTGCTGCAGCACTCGCGGCCAGCTTCTCTTTGGCCTGCCGATCCGGGTCAAAACTACTGCCCTCCACGAAGTACTCAGAAATACCAAACGCCTCGCGTAGACGCGCGTTTTTCTCCTGCTGAGCCTCGGCTACTTGGTGAGTTTCAGTGACGCTGGAAATAAAAATGTCCTTTAATCATTAAGTCCTTTAATCATTTAAGCCTTTAACCAAGAAAAAAAAAGTAACAAAGCCAAGAATAGGCGGATATTGTGGGAGTGTGGCTATTTTCAGAATAATATAGTTTTCGATACTCTTGAAACTTTGGCCACTTGTTTAACAATCGATTGATGGCCACGTTTCGAAACTATCAAACTTAAAAAGCTTTTAGCAAGACATTTCATTCGCCAATAATTGAGCTGGGTTTTTTTTATCGTCCTAGTACTTTTTTCGAAGCATAGAGGTCTATAAGGGCTAGTCGCTTCAATGGGTTTTCCATGACTTCCAGATTTCGAAGAGATTGTTCAGTGCCTCAAATGACTGGTAAGCATACAAGAAGCGTTTGATTGGTATTTTGTCTGGTCCTGGTGCTTTTTTTAAAGCATAGAGGTGCATAAGGGTTAGGCGCCTCAATGGGTTTTTCATGGCTTCCAGTTTTCGAGGAGATTCTTCAGTGCCTCTAACGCCTTGTCAAGATACTTTGAGACCATGCTCAAGAAGCTTTCAGTTGGTATTTTGTTTAGTCCTGGTGCTGTTCTTGAAGTATAAAGGTCTATAAGGGATAGCGCCTCAATGGCTTTTCAATGTTTTCCAGTTTTCGAAGCGATTGTTCAGTGCCTCGAATGACTTGTGAATAAACTTTGAAACTGTGCTCAAGATGCCATTGATTGGTATTTTGTCTGCTTTTGGTGCCTAGGCGCCTCAATGGGTTTCCCATGGCTTCCAGTTTTCGAGGAGATTGTTCAGTGCGTCTAATGGCTTGTCAGGACTTTGAGACAGTGCTCAAGAAGCCTTTGGTTGGTATTTTGTCAGGTCCTGATGCTTTTTTCGAAGCGCAGAGGCTAGGCGCTTCAATGCGTATCTATGACTCTTAGTTTTCGAGGAGATTTTTTTAGTGCCTTTAATTGGAATTGTGACTGGTTCTTCTGCTCATCTCGATTTTTCGTCCTTCCCATATGCAGATCAGCCACAGTAGTCGTGTTATTGCTCACTGGGTTTTTTTTTCAGGCAGTAACGATGAATCTCTTTTATTGCTAATGTCCATCTTTTATGGTTTTCATTGGCTCAAACTTTTATAAAATTGTTTATGTATTTCTTCCCAGGTGTCATCTTCCAGTTGCTTACAAGCTTTTTTCCAGCGAGGTGCTTTAGTATTTTCCTCTCAGCTCAACCTGTCTCTCCCTTGCCCTAGTATGCGATCTTCTTCTCTACAATAGAGATCTTTCTTCAATCCATGGTTATGAATTCATTCAATTGAGTCTGTGAGTTTCTTTTAAAATTCTTCCGATTTACCCTAGATTTTTCAGCTGTGGTTATGAATTCAGTTTCTTCAACAAAAAGAAACAGAAAGGTCATATGAAACAACCCTAGAATCCGAAAAAAAGAGTGCAGCATTGCTAAAAAAGAAAAGTCATCATTTGGAGAATAAATCTTTTAAAATTCTTCCGCTTTACGGGTCTGAATAGAAATAAAAAAGGACCGACAATTGGTATTCGAATCACATGCCATCGGTTTCGAGTGCGAGTGCCCTTATTGAGTGATAACTGAGGTAAACTTTGTAAAACAAAAAGTGAACATGAAAAAATGTAATAAACTAATAGATAAAGTTTTGATTCATTGAACTCAACCTTTCTTTGACAGAAACTATTAGTTCATAGGAATAACAATATGCATGGAAAAAAATTTGTGTTGCACTCACTTGTCGCCCACTTCTTTCCCATATCTGAAACAAACCATCATAACCCCGGGATCAGATTGGCACCCTTCGAAAATCCGGCGGATGCTCTGTTAGACACCAACATTTAGTTAGCTTAATTATGACAAAAAATATATATTTTTTTAAGAATAGAAACAACCACAGCGGCCAAATAGAAGCGAGTAACTGGAAACAGCCGGACAGAGACGTGTCGTCGCGGAAAAGTGGCACGCGAAGGCGACCTACGATCAATATTCACCCCACTGAAATTGGGGTGAAACATGAGTCAGGGGCGCCGAGAGGAAGTGTGCACTTACTTTATGGCCGACAAACACGTGAGTCAGCTGAAGTTATTATGAAATAAGGGGTTTTTAGTTCCTCAGATTGTTTTTGATTTATGTATTTATTGAATAAAACAACCTTTTTTTAGATTCATGAACCTTTCCTGATATTTTCAAGTTTTTAGCGATAGCTTTGCTGAGAGCTTATTTATGAGGTTTTTGACTTCACTGCTGAATTCCTGAGCTCAAGACACCTGAAAATGATCATTGTTAGGAGTAAAACATATCCAAATACCTGTTTTTGTAGCTTTATTTATGTTATTTATAGTCAATTAAGAAGCTTTTTATGAAATCTGTGGGCGTTAAATGTTTATGAAAAGATGTTTTTAAAACTTGAAAAAAATCTACTAATTTCGAAAGAAAACAATAATTCTTTCGAAATTAGCAGATTTTTTATCATGATTTTGCGGAATTACTGAGCTCAAGACAGCTGAAAATGAAATGTCCCAAAATATCTTACGTACCTAATGGTTCTTAACAGGTTAAGTAAATCTGTTTTGTATATCAAAAATGTCAACGTTTCGATTTTTACTTTACAACCATTTTTGGGAGCTCAGAAAGTTTAATGTCAAATAAGAAAGTCATATCACTATGATAATAATTATAAAATTATAGTACAACAATAATTACACTTGTCATCTTGAGCACACAATTCCACTCTTTGTTGCTAGAAAATAAACTTGAGGAACACGGCCATCAAATACTGAAACGTCGACATTCTTTAAATCACAAGAAGTGATTAATTATCTTGAAGCTGTTAACTAATTAAAAAAAAACCTCACAAACGTACAAGGATATGTCGCGGTAAGGATCAGAATTACAGGGTAATAGAGATGGGGATTTCATCTGATTTGCTCACTTTTCCATCTTTTATGTCATTATTTTTTTGTGGCAACTGCAATATTGCCTTAGGGGGGGCTCACTTTTCAAGAAATTGCGGATTGTTTTGACCACAATAAGTGGCATCACAAAAACGACATATTCTTGCCGAAACGCGTTACCTGAGTATATAAATTTATTTTGGTTGGTTACCTAACAACAGATCTGAGCGCGTTCCTCTGAGGCACCACGGAAGCCCCAATCAGCTGCCCATGATTGACACACTCACAGTGACAGCAGCACTGTCTCGGCCGCCTCGGCATTAAATTGGCCCTAGGACCTAAGGCCTGGCACAGGGCCCCTCTCCACAATCTCTCGAAAATGACCCTTTCATCCACGGAATGCCGAAGATTGTTACATTTAGCATTCCCATAATCGGGAAGTCTGTTCTCCAAGAGCATTCTGTTTCTCTGGTTGTTTTGATAGAAGTTTCTTTTCATTTTTACTATTTAAATATTACGTTCTCTGGCTCTTATAAATTTAATTAAAGTTGTACTTATAGTTCTAAGGAAGCGAAGGATTATTATCACAAAGTGGCACCACAATACCGACGTTTTATATTAATAACACACTATACCGACTTATACCTAACGGAAGACTTAGTATCACTTAAAGCTAAAAGGAGTTTTAGCTAGTAAATATTGGAAGACATTTGTGATTTTAAAATCAGGTTTTTTGGGTACTACATTTTTGCTATGAAAATTGAAAACGCGGAGCGCACGTCAGCGGCCCTTTTGCGATTTTAGCAAGAGACGGCGAGGGGTGAAGGCGGCGTCGGGAAGGGGATGTTAGTTTGCGCAGCATCCGCCGGATTTACGGGTGAATCGATTGACTCTAGGGGGGGGAGGTGGTGAGTGGGTCTGGAGATAAGCGTTTAATTTACCAAAAAAAAAGAGTTTAATTTAAAAAACAGTTATGAGTAATATTGAACAGTTAATAATGAAAAACAAATACTTACTTTATTCTTCCCCATACATCCACTGGTTTGTCTATTTTCGCGTCTGACCCCAGCAGCATTTTACGATAGTTGTCTACTTTATTTTGGATGGCTTCCTCAGTAAACCTGAAAATAATAAGTTAACTATTGCTAAATAAAGCTTTTGGCAACAAAACAAATATTATCAATCATTAGTTGCCCCAACATAAACGTCACAATTTCAAGAAACATATAACTGTACTTTGACCACAAAAGGATAAAAATTAAGTGCTTTTTTTTTAAACTTTATTTACTTTCACCATACTTGAAAGTTGTAAAGGTGGAAGTTAACAAAGTTTTTTACAAAAATGTAGCACATCCATAAAAGTATGAATGGGCGCGAAGTTAGTTAGGTTTTTGTATATGAGATCATCACACTATTGCCTCACTCTGTTTGCAATACTCCAAATAACCACACGACCAGAAGTCAAGCAAGGTGCAGAACAGAACGTATTCATCTACTACGACAGTCAGCTGCGAGCCATCTGCAGGAACAGGGCGAGTTCAAAGCTCGTTCAGCACTGCAGGGGTGCTCTAGAGTCACTGGCAGAAACCAAATGGATTTCTCCAGGGGATTTGTATGGTTAAAAAGCGACCCAAGAAGAACTAAATTAAATTACTTGAGACTGCTGTCTTAGTGTTCTATTGTCTTCGGCCTTGCAGAGTGAACACCACTGAAAGTGAATAAAGATCCTCCATTTTGTCATTAAGAATAGTGAACACCACATAAGAGGTTTCTTTTAAAAATTTCATCTAGGTCGCTGTAAAAATGCGAAAAGAAAAGGATGAAGAAATAAAAGTCTATTACTTTGATTATGTCATCCTTGTCTGTCAACAATTCATAGCCTTCTAAATGGCGTTTTTTAATAACATGTATATTTATTAAAAACTACAAGAAAAGAATTGGGAAATTTATTACGTATGTAATTCAAATTGAAAAGTAAACAAAAACAGGAGGCATGTAAGTTATGACCTATGTTTGTTTAAACTTGATTGAAACTGGAAAGTTGAAACTATTAGGCATTCATGCAAAACTGGATAAATCCATTTCTACCATTAATGAGTAAACAGGATAGTAAAGATCTGGTTTTAATTGTGAATACAGGTTTATTTAGAAACTGCAAGGTTGGCTTGATTCATATCAGTTGATTTTCAACCAATCAGACTGAATGACCTGTCATTATGTATCATTATGCTTGTCTGAAAATCAGCTACTGAGATTAATCTAATCCAAGATCAGATGTCGAATGAAAGAACAAATTGCTTTGATTGTATCATCCTTTTCCCATACTAGATGACATTTTCTAATGAACATCCCATACATATAACCACATCAACAAGTAAGGAAAGACTTTCCTTAGAAAATGGATCTTTTGATGCCTGCTTGGAATGGTTTCTACTGGTGATCAACCAAGATAAGTTTTTTGCTGTTACCTACAATTTAACAGCCAATACTGATATACAGGGTGTTTTTTTTAAGATGGGCCATAGGAATTTCCATCCAATGAAGTTCAATGTTTTTTTTTTTTAATGAGCCATAGTGAATACTACAACAAAATAACCTGAAAGGTAGACCATTATTGAGAATGGTAGGTGATGTTTTTAAATTGACGCTGCAGTCTGACATGAATTTTGCAGAATGAAGAGCCTTGGTAATCTTTTATTATCTCTTTTTAGGCCTGCTACTTGACCCAGAGGAGTAGAGCGAAAACATACATTTCTTTTCTTCTACTTAATGCGTACATTTTTGCTGAAGTTCAATAACAACTCATCATGTCAAACAATAAATGTCAATAGAAAAATACCAGCATACTCAATAATGGTCTACCTTTCAGGTCTTTTTTGCTATAAAGTTTGCTATGCCTCATAAAAAAAAAACGCTCTATATGAGACTTTGACTTGTTCAATTCTTTACTTGTTACAAGGAAGTCTCTTTGAGTAAGAGGGACTATTTCTTCGACTTTTGTGTTCTGAAGTGAACAACATCAGCATGTGATAAATTACAATGTGATATTGTATTCAATGTGAGTGGACTTGTACAGTCCTCCACCAAGACCTGTGGTTTATTGTGGCTAAATGTGACATTACACAATACAAAAACTTGCTAGCACTTTCATAAATAAATATAGGTTTGCTTTGTTTGTATGTGGGCAATAAAATTTAGTATTTGGTATATACACAATTTATAAAAAACATATTGGTTTTCTAGCCAATATATTGATGAATACTGACAATTGGCCTTGCAGCTGACATATAGTATCAGTTCTTACTTTCCTAACCATGGCCTTAGACTACTTAATATTTATTAGTTTATTGTTAAGTCTCATCTATATTTACACAAAACAGTGGTGTACAATCTTACCCTTGTTCTTCCAAGATCTCTGCAAACTCTGCACATTTCAGCTCAATTTTCCTCTTCCTCTCATGGTCCAATATTTCCTTATTTGGTGGCTTAGTATTAGCCTTGTCCAAAGCAGCCAGGTCATCTTCTGTCCTATAGGCCTTTGACTTAGCGGCGGGCCGAACAAGAGCCCAATTCCTCTGAACATGGCCGTTAGTACCAGAACCCCTGGGGGTTTGCAATCCTATGCCGTTGTACATTCTCTACTACAATAGGAATAGTACTAGTACCACATGTTTAAAGTGAACAGGGGTTTGAGGAAATGCGGCGTAGTTTTTAAGAGTGTTGTATTGATTGCCGAATGTGTTGAAACTGAACTAGAAGGACGTACCAGGTACCTGATGGAATATAAACAAATATTGATGTAAACAATAATCTTCAATGATCAATAATCATGCTGAACTCATTTGTATCGTTAACTATTCAATCCCCGCTTGGTTTCTTGCGTTAAGACCACCAGTTTTTGGTAAAAAACTCTGTTTTTATTATATTTTTTCTTCTACACTTTTTTTGACCTGCGTTCCGTCGAATGTTTGTTTAATGTCAAAAAGTCAAACGTCAATTATGTCAAATTTGAAATGTCAGTGTCAAAAGCGTGTCACTTGTCACTTATTAGTTTTCGTTTCGCAGTAGAGTTGTGAAAGGAATGTGAATGTGGATGCATTACATATTACCCATTCACTTATTTTTGTCATCTAGTTACCTTTGAAACTTTCATTTTTTTTATACCCATCTGTTTTTAGCACACGTTGAGGAGTTACGATAAAAATGTCAAAAGTCACATTTCCAACGCCTACTTGACGACAATAATAAGTGAATAACTTATTACTTCCATAACTTACAGGACATTGCTTATTGTTGTGCAAATTGAACTCTCTATTTACATATGAGATCATGTGTGGCAATTTGGTAACTCTATAAGCCATGTATCGAAGATTTTAAGCTTTAACTTATGGAACTTTTCTGTTTTTTTGGTTTCTTGAATAAACAATAAACCAGCCCCATGGGGCCCTATATGCACATATAGTTGCAATATTTTTAATTTTCGTCCAAGAGCATTTTTTTCGTTAGTTTTTGGACAGGCGCTTTCCTAATTTCTTGAGAATTCCGGCCATGAAACCCTACAATTGCCCTCCTTCTTCAACCGGCAAAGACGCCCTTTTAATGGTTTAATGGTCTAAAGGGCCATCCTTTAGACCTGTACGTGACCCGAACAATAGTTTAGTAATTAAAGCGATTTCGCGAATACCGTTAATTGAAATTAAAATCTTATTCTCTTATTAGATGGAGCTTTTAATTTCTCATCCTTTGAATGTAAAATCGAGCAATTTATGTCTTAATTGACTGGGCCAGGAAATTAACGGTCAATTTAAAAAGCCTTATTTGTCAATTAAACTATGTCATGTGAAGTGTCATTTTGAAGAGCATCATTTATTCTGTCCAATGATCACATTTCCAATTTCCTTTTGCCGGCAAATTTTCCAGAAATGCTCATTTTCTAAATTTGTGCCCGCGCTGTCCGAAGCGTCATATAGCACTGGCCAGGGTGGTATCGATTTTTCTGCAGTACCCTTTCGAGGATAAGAAGTACCGAGGGGGTGGTTCCGAGGATCTTCGTTAGAAAGAGACGCGTTTTTTACTCGAGAGATTGATTACCTAACCGAGATTTTACCGCGAGAAATAAGTCAGTCCTTGGCTGCGCCGCTCTGATTATCGCCAATTCGTAGTGTTATTTCCCTTTCCCCCTTTTTGAATCCCGTTTTAAGTCCGCCGCGCTAATTTTATTTTACATTTTTATTTTTAATTAGTGCCAAAACAATTAAACCGCTTATTGCCCGCCTACAAAAAGTTTCATGGAGTGTTTTATCGGTTGTGCATTTTCTTGCAGCTAGCGGATACTTTACAGACGCAGGAGACTACCGGCAATTAAGTGTTTGTAGAGTATAGTTGTAGAACTTGAAACATTTAGTATTTTATAGTAGTATTTTGGTCACCCTAATATCGAGAATCCCAGCCACCTGGGAATTCTTTTCTCTTCTACAGTGCGTCGTTAGTTTAGTCTTCTTTGTTGTTGTCTTTTCAATTTTAGTAAGAAATCGTGTACCCGTTAAGCACGTTTCTGGGGACCACTGAGCTTATCGCGAAAAGTTCACGTCCGCCTCTATTTTATTTCAGATTCCTGAGAAAACTGAAAATTGTCTTTTTTAATTTTATTTTGAATTATTACTATTCGATTAGTTTTTTTAGGCGTTTTGCAAGTTTTTTCTTAAACAATAAAACCTTGCTGGCATCCCCTAAATATTAAATTTTACTTCATTTAAATTAACATTTATTTTAATTATATCCGTTTGGCAATACCATGGAAGTGTTTTTGCGCTATAAAGATGAAACGCCACGGATTACTTATCGGCCTTCTGCCCCCGGTAATTAGCGATCTAAGGGACAACAAAATAGATAGATCCTTTCCGAGAGTTGGGTCCCCCTTGCAGCGTGGTAAAAGAGATTTGTCACACGAAGATTCGTTGGACTTCCACGTAGTCGAATCTCAGCAGACACGGCGGCAACGGCAACACAGAGGCCGCAACCACAACCGCCCCCACGCAACGACCGATTATTTGCGTGGGGGGGGGGGGGGGGACGGTGCGACATTATCTTTTACATTGCTGGCCTTGGACTGCAAAAGGAGGGAATGGAAACACAAATATTGCAATTCTGCATTTCTGCACATGCCGAAAAATGAGCGCCCGTTTTTAGTGTAATATCTGGTTCAATATCTTAATGAATACAGTCAGCATGCCCTAAGAAAGAAGAATATAATATTATTAACCATCTATATGCACTGAACGAATAAAATTACGTTCTTACTGTCCACTACAAATTGACACATACCTCTAACTTACTGATTAATAATAATTACTAATAAATCCATATAAGTAATCGAAATTGATCAGTTTCTCTGAATAACTATCATCATGCATAATTCAACGTTTCTTTCAAATCATAACACTTTGGCAAACAATTAAAACTCTATAAATACAGTAAGTACTGACCTAATTTACCTATCTAATCAATAAAAACAAATGACTTACCTTGTTGTGCTATTATCATCGCAATTTTTCACAAGAATTTAAATACATAAATGCATGCTAGATCGCTTAGCATAGGCATGTACTGCATAATATTTGCATAAACGAATGCAAATTTAAAACCTTTGACTTTACACATAATCGGCCAAATTTCGGGTAAATTGACGTCGAACATTATTTAATGTAAATTAATTTTCAAAAACAATTGATTTAATTTTTGAATTTTTCGGAGTTTGCGTAAGCACAGCAAAGGTGAATTAAAAGACTAAAAGTACACAATAGAAACATTTATATTGATAAATAAGTACATTATTGAACTGAAAATCAAAGTTTCTTCACAAGTACAAAATCCCTAAAAAATAGATATGTACAAAATGTTTCGATCTAGAGTACAAAATCATAAATAACTACACACTACCTTAGTCATTAATTAGTGTTTAAGAGCTTTGACTAGAAAAATTAGCGAGTCTATTCAACATTAGAAAAGTTACCATTCTCAAATAAGACCAACGGATAAATGGGATGGCTCCTGTGGTAAATTAATGTACACAATTTATAGTAAGTAACTTATTAAGTTGGATAAGAATGTAAAACCATTCTCATAACAAAGACAGTCTATTTCACTTCAGAATTTACTCGGATATGTAGGTATCATATAATATTTACAATTACACAACTAACTTCACCTAATAATACTTTTTAAATACAGTTAAGGTCCTCCTGGAGGCTAAGAAACAAAATAATGTCTTAACACTGCGAGTCCCCAAAAACGGAACTTTCCTCTCTCTGTTCGAGAACAAAACGCCCAACTACACAATGTTTTCGGGGGGCGGAGCCCCCTTAGGCAGAGAACGTAGTCGTGACCTGACACTTTCACATATCAGGACGTTTCGAAAAAGGAGCTGCATCTTCAGGACTTGACGCTGACGGCCGGCAGCGGCTTCGCAAACGAGTCGTTCGGGTTGTTCCCCAGGGGGTTTTCTAGATTTTCGATAATCTGAAACCAAAGATAAGGCTATGTTTACACCAGTTGATTAAGATAATCAAGGAACTAATACCAAAGAGCGCTTAATTAAAAAAAATCTTCTTAAATGTTAATTTTAATGTTTCACCTACACTTTTGGCTATATGCGAGCTATATGCTTTTTTGCTAAAACTGTCTTAAACAGCAGGATAAGTAGATGTGTATACGAAAGTTGTTCACCATTTTAGTTGTTTGTACCACAGTATGTGAGTTTAGTAGTGTAATTTACTGTATTTCCAGCGACAGTGTCAGTCACTTCTTTTATTATCGTTTTTGTGTCGTGCTGACTAAAGTCACGTATGCCCTTTTGCTTTACATAGACAATATTTTGCCACACAGGCTTAAAAAAAATCGTTATTTTGTAAAGGTTTTTTGAGGAGCTCAATATTCAATCATCAAATATAAACACTCATGTTTATATAGGTTTAATTAAGTCCACTTTCAAACGTCATCAAATTTGTCATTTCCTCGTTCTCGTGGACAAGCGACAATTTAATTTTCGTCCAAAAAAACTAATGCCGATAATTAGCACACCCGCAGGTACTATTTTTAACCAACCAAATGACCCTACTCATGCCTATTAAAGGTACCCGTGATGGGAATGTATACATATTATCATGTTGCGATTTACGTAACGGCCTATTATAACCGGTACCAAGTTAATAACACCTGGCACTGTTTGCGTAAGTAAATTATGATTATTTATAGAAACATCCTGTCGATTCGATTAGGTACTCGATGCTTGAACAAGACTCACCGTTATAAGTCGATCGAATCCGAAGAGCAGGCCTTCCTCGTAGTTGCCTTGCACCCAAGGCGTCCTGTGGTTCACCGTCTTGCCCTCAGGCAACCGGTTCGTTTTGGCAAAGTCTATCAGCCACACCCCAATTTTCGTATCGTCGTAGATGATGAACAAGCTGCTCCCGATCACCTCTCGCGTCTTAAAGTACTCGGACTGCTCAATCCTACTCCTAATGTCGCACAGCCGCGCGATCAGTCTTTGCCTCACGGCGTCCCTGCCGCCCAAAAAGGTGTCCAACGTGCGGACCACCTCTTCGCTGGACTTGACCTTCTTGAGGTCCGTCACCGGCGGCGACCCTCGGCACTTCATGGCCTCGATTCTAAAGCCGAGACTACACGTGGAGGACTGCAACTCCCTGAACTGCATGTAACGCAGCTTGGTCACCGCTTTTTGGCGGTGTTCTTCCTCGGTGGGCGCGGTGGGGTCGATGGCCACCATTTTTTGGTATAGGTCCGGGCGGGCCACGGTTTTGCGCACCTCGGATTCTAGGAAAGTTCTGGTGCCCATTTTAATGTCGATAACGTAGGGGTCCTGAAAGAGGAGACTTCGGTTACTCACCAAGAAAAAATCTAGTTGGATGTGACATGTCAAAAGAAAAAAATGAAGGAACAAAAGTCTGTTTACCTTGATTATGTCATACTTTTTTTGTCAAATTTTCGTAGCCTGCTAGATGACGTTTTCTAATGAACACCCCGTACATATTATGGTCCATTTTTAATAGATATTCATGTAGAAAGCTGAAGAATTGACAGATTTAGCTTATTCAATCCATGTATGGGTCAATTTCTCAGATTAAATATCACATTTTTTTGTTGACTTAATGGCGAATGCGCCCATTTCTACAAAGCGTGTACTTGGTTTTCTCTAAACTAAGGCAAAGAGAGAGAGGGATAAAGATCTATTCAAAGTTTTTATACCGAAAAGCACCGCTCCTTACGTCAAGTCTTTATATGAAAAATTTTTTCAGCTGTCTTTTTCCAACTAAGACATTTATCTAGTCCAATTTAAAAAAACTTAAGGCGTTCTCAAGATATTATTTTCAAAAATAGTCCCATGAAGTTTGTACTTGTTTTCAACTAACTTTTTCCAATTAAGACGATGATCTTGTTCAATTTTAAGATTTTTAAACCGTTCTTGAGATATTAGTAACTAGGTTATTTTCAAAAATAGTCTCATGAAGTGTGTACTCGTTTTCAACTAACTTTTTCCAGTTAAGACGATGATCTTGTTCAATTTTAAGATTTCTAAACCGTTCTTGAGATATTAGTAACTAGGTTATTTTCAAAAGTAGTTTCATGAATTGTGTACTCGTTTTCAACTAACTTTTTCCAGTTAAGGAGATGATTTTGTTCAATTTTAAGAATTTTAAACCGTTCTCGAGATATCAGTAACTTTGTTATTTTCAAAAATAGTTCCATGAAGTTTGAACTCGTTTTCAACTAACTTTTTCCAACTAAGACGATGTTTTTTTTTAATTTAAAAAAATTTAAAACGTTTTTGAGATACTAGTAACTTTGTTATTTTTAAAAATAGTCCCATGAAGTTTGTACTCGTCTTCAACTAACTTTTTCCAACTAAGACACTGATCTTGTCCAGTTTACAAAATCTTAAAGCGTTCTCGAGTTAGGACGCTGTTTTAGCGTTTTCGGCCGGCCGCTCAGGACCGCTCTGCTCGTATTGCTGTTCTTAAATTATTAATGAGAAAGCAAAGGACGGGATTACCCTCACAGCGCACTAGAATCGCTACCAGAAAACGTTATTAGATACACAATAGTAATCGGAACTGCTCGGGATTTTGGCTCCTCCCACCGTCTTTTCCACTGATAGCTGATGTTTTCTAAAACGTAAACCTCATCTTTAAATGCTTAGACTAAGGAAAATCGGCTGAAAGCCCGGAAAAACTCTGGCAGGTGAAAATTTGGACATTTGCAGGAAGATTAATACGAAAATGCCCGATCCTTGAGAACGTTTTCGCAAAGACTGGTCGATTTGATAATTTTGTGCCAGGACTCATGTTAAGAGCACGTTCCGAAATTGCGATGTACTTAAATGATCAAAGACCTTTTGGTGACCGATATAGACCTGCAACTCGAATATAAAAATGTGGTCAAAATATACCCACCATCAACATGGCCGCCTTGATTAAACTGATTAAACAGTAATATCTTCGAAACGATTAAACTGACACTTGGAATGTCGCTTAGTTTCAGGATTGGCTACAAGATACGACGTTTCAACCGCTCGTCCGATGTACGTCATCATCAGGCTTTTTCATATACGTTCGTCTAACCGTTGGCCAATACATCTTATATGGGAGGAATATAGTAGCAAAAGGTCATATTTAGGGCACTATTGATGGTAAATTGTTCAAATTTGGAAAGTAGGTAGATAAAGGAATACCATGAAAAACAGCTGACGCAGCGACGGTAGTGACGTTATAATTTGGAGAACCGTTTACAGCTCATGGTTCAAATTTATCGTGATATCTTGGGAACGGTTAGTGCTAGGAAGCTAAAATTTGGTCCGCAGCTTTTTTATGGGATGAGGTGAAAGTTGCAATGGGACGGAATCTTCCCATGGATACCGAGAGTTTCATACTCAAGATTTCTGCTGACCAACTTGTTAAAATTGAAGAACATCAAACAAGGGATCATAAACAAACACCCCAACTGGTCCACTGCGTCATTTTTATCAGTAAGTTTAGAATTCCTGTAGACTGCAATTCAGGAAAAGAAAGCAATTTTATCGTAGGTGAATTTTATAGAGACGACTTTAAGAATTCTCTAACATTGTCATCAAAACCTCAAAATATGTAACATAATCATTTGGAGGTAAACAAACTTATTTAGAGACCGTCACGTTTCAAAGTAACTATTTCTTACCTGAAACCCATGCAACAAGTCCTGAAGCTCGATGAACATCTCCCCTTGGTACTCCACCTCGCGATAGTACTTGGGAACGATGTCTTTAAGTACCGGGTCTCTGAGCAGCTCCTCGTAGACGATCCGCTCGGTGTTGTCAGAGTTGGGAGAGCGTTTCTTCCAGACGGTGCCAGGGCCGGCGGGCGCCAAGCTGTCCGGATGGCCGCTCAGCTGGAACCAGTTGGTGCTGCGGCTCTTGAGCAGGACCGGACTGGCCGGCAGGCTGAGATCTAAGGCGTTCTGAAACGAAAAAATATTGATTTAGAAAATCGGTGCTAATTGATTCAGAATAGCACGTAAGTCGGGAAGGAATGCGGTCCAAAAGGTTCGTGCAGAGACGAACGCATGTCAAATAATTTGAATTTAATGACCCGTTTCGATAAATTATTAGCTTCGAAAAAACATCCTGCTCATTTAAATTTTTATGATTTTGTTATTAGGTTATAGTTTTCCATGGCGTTTGACGTCAATACTGGGACCCGTTTCTTTTTTTTAACATTTTTTAACTGACCTTACGTAGGAGTCCAGGCAGGCAGGAACCAATTACTTTCCGGTTAATTACTTTTTATTATTACACCTAAACTATGCAAATTTCTCTAAAAGTATCACATTGTGTGGTAGTCGACCCCAAAGGAAAATAAACAAAAAACAAATAACGGCGTTCGTAAGCAATTGACGCAGAGAGGTCGCAAAGATAAACAATTTTGATCTTTCACAACACAGGTGAAGGCAACTGATGTCGTTTTGTGGTAGTTTGCCCTTTATTTAAGAGATTGTCTCCAAAAAATAACCTCTGGAGTAAAGAATACTGAAAGAAACCCTTAGAGTTTTATAAAGCCCACTTTCACAAGTTTGCTTTAAAGTTTACGTAAAGGTGAACGAAAGATTTAAACAAGCCAATATTCATCAAAAACGGAGTTTAAACTTCAGACAGGGTTTAACTTGAAGATGGAAAAGGGGCCCTTAGTCTGATTATTAGTAAGAATAAGAATATCTCTTTGTGTACGTTTGTTGAAGGTTTTTCTTTTTTTCCAGGTCCCCAAACAATTAGCATCATGTTGCAATAGTCAAAGAGGTTAACGAAGGGCAACAGGTTACTGCTGGTTAGTTTAGATTAGTTTAGGATACAAAGGACAAACAAGAACCTCAAAAAAAAACAAGAAAAAGCTTATAGAAGGTTCCATTTGACTGTGAGGATGAATGTTTTGCAAGATAGAAAGGTTTGTATTCCTGGTATGCAGAGATGATCTAAGGAGGATAGTTTAACATGCCTGAATATTGAGGCCCTGATTGGTGGTGCCAAAAACGATTTGATTGGATTGGTTGCACTTTCCCACGTCACTCTTTGAGCCAATAATTTAAGTTGTTTGTTGTTCCCATGTACCTTTGAGTAAGATCCACAATAACAACACAGACCACATTGTAAACAAAAAAATGTCTTCATAGAAAATGCGCATTCGCCATTATACCAAAAAAAAAATCTTCATGTATATTGTATATGGGTGGTAATTTTCTGATGGGTCCTCGTATGACTGGCACCCATTCTTCGCTTTGTCTTAGTACCACAACGTAGCCATGCCAACTGAGACCTGAAATCTAAATGCGGATGGACAGGAAATACGCGCGGGCAAGTCTAATGTCACTTCCTCGCGTTGCTCAATAAGCCGGTTTGACGTCATTTTTTTCGTAAAAAGCATATTTATTATGCGATATACATAAGTGAGCGACCTCAAAACGTACGCCGCTGAATTATTGTCGCTGCCAAGGCATTGAAAAATCAATGCATTTTAATGATGCCTACCCACCACAGTATCTACCGGGTGTCCGCTGTGAGTGGTACCGAAGGCTCGTCCTACCGTGCGGTAGGGTCGAATTGCGTATTACTTTACGATTGCTGAATTATGCATGACTATCATGGATTTTGCAATTTTTTTAAGTTTCGCTACTGAAGGTTACCACGATTTATTTTACAAATAAACGAATTAATTCAGCCGATGAGTTCGACAAAAAGGCGCAAAGGTCAAATCTCTGACGGAATTGGTTTAATAATCTGTAGAGAGCACGCTGTAGAAGTGTGACCGAGGCTTAATCCGGCCAATTCAATTTATGTATATTTCATTAAGACTAAATTTAGAACTGTTCAAGTGACGCTAATAAATGAATGGAGGTCGACACTCTTGTGTTGTATGTTACCCCTGTTTTCAAAGGAACTACGTGATGTAACTCGTAATTAGCTAAAAACGCATAATGCACATTAGCTATACAGTATTCTTTTGTAATCTCGTTCGAAAGTTGTTGGAGAATCATGGAGAATGAAGAAAGAGCAGAATAACGAAGGGGGGGGGGGGAAGTTCAGGTTAATTGAGGTTGACAGCAATTCAGCTATTGAAACTAATATGCCTCTAAACCCAAATGCATTAAATATGTGTTTCTGTGTTTAAATGACATAATGGCAAAGTTCAGGTTAGGGTTAGTTCAGGTTACTAGCGGCTAGAACAGGTTAAAAGGCGGAGCAAAGCTGTCAAAATTTGTCAGATTATTGTTCGCATTCAAACGCATCTTTTGACAATTTTAAACGGGATGTAGGTCATCCATGATTCTCAAACAGAGTATACAGAATCTGCAACGATGAACCAGAATTATATAGAGTTGGGCAACACTAGAAATTTTCCAAAATAAAAAGTTTTCCCCGTGCCCAACCCTAACTCGCTACACAAAGAGGTAGTTTGCGATTCTGACAACAATGCTTCAGGTTAGTTATCTGGCCTGATTATTAGTTATACTCAGACTCATATTTTGACAACTTTAAATGTCATCCACTTGTCTCTTAAATAGCAAAAAATGAGTACTTAATACAAAATCTGCCTTATTCCGAAACTCTAACGACAGGCTCTAGAGTTAGAAGAACTCAAATTGAATGCACTCCGAGAGTGCCAGGAATACGGTATTACCAGTTTTGCCAAACCCTATATCACCGAAGCTATATAGGGTTGGCAAAACTGGAAACTTTGTACAAGGAAAATTTCCGATGTGCCTAACACTAACTTGTCAGTAGAGTGCCGGTATGAAGGTCAGTCAACCGTGAAGTTGGGCAAAATTGGAAATTTTCAGAATTGGAAAAATGTATGGTAACTTTCTGTAAAATGTTCTATTATTTATGCTATTCATGCCATATACAAACATCTATCGCTGTCTTTCTTTTGACGTCCCCGTAAGATTTTCACTCCTTGTTGAAACGGTAAAAACGTTGAAAGTTTTGATTTTGGAAAGTTTCCAAATCGGAAAGTTTTCGCCATGCCCAACTCTAACTCTATTAAACAAACATCGCATTCGCGATTGTGACAACAATCATTACATGTGAATCGTTAACAGAAAGGTACAAGGTCAGTAGACGGTAGAGTTGAGCAAAATTGAAAATTTTCAGAATGGAAAAAATGTATGGAAATTTTCTGTAAAATTCCCTGGTATTTATGTTATTCATGTCATATACAAACATATAATTCTTCCTTACTTTTGCACGTGCCTGTAAGATTTTCACTATTTGTGAAATGCTAAGATGGTAAAGTTATGATTTCGGAAAGTTTTCGAAGCGGAAAGAAAGGTTCCGCCATGCCTAACCCTAACTCGTTTTAGAAACAACAGATTCGCGATTCTGACAATAATCATTACATGAAAATCGTTACCAGAAAGGTACAAGGTCAGTAAACAGTAGAGTTGGGCAACTGGAAATTTTTATAATCGAAAAAATGTAACGACATTTTTTGGAAAATTTCTTGCTATTTATGGCTATTCTCGTTATATGCAAACATCTATCTCTGTCTCACTTTTGCGCGTGCCCCTAAGATACGCACTCCTTGTTGAAATGGTACGATGGCAAAGTTTTCAGAATGGAAAGTTTCCGCTATGCCCAACCCTAACTCATTTTACAAACAACGCATTCGCGATTCTGACAACAATTACATGATAATCGTTACTAGAAAGGTACAAGGTTAGTAGACAGTAGGGTTGGGCAAAACTAGAAACTTTCAGCATTGGAAAAATGTACGGAAACGTTCTTTCACCTTCGTATGTGCATTACCATCAATGTTTGGAATAACCTGACTGTGGGTACCAAACCTTGTCAGTAGGGATGGGTTAAATTGGAAATTTTTAGAATCGGAAAAATTTGTGTAAACTTTCTGGAAAATTTCCTCTACCCTCGTTTGCGTTTCAAGTTCTGAGATAACGTTGATTCACCAATTCGCGCTGACAGTGTTAAGACGTAGATCACCTTTCAGGCTACAGATCTGTTGTTTGTCCAAGCTCATACGTATCCATGACGTATGCAGAGATTTGTCTCTGTCTTACTTTTGAATATTTATATTTTCTCTCTCTTTCTGATAAAATTGTTGAAATGGTAAAATGGCAAAGTTTTGATTTTGAAAAGTTTCTAAAGCGAAAAGTTTCCTCCATGCTCGTTTTATAGACAGCACATTCGCGATTCTGACAACAATCATTACGTGAGAATCGTTACCAGAAAGGTACAAGGTCAGTAGACGGTAGAGTTGGGCAAAACTGGACATTTTCAGCATTGGAAAAATGTACGGAAACTTTACCCTCGTATGTGTATTACCATCAATGTTTAGAATAACCTGACTGTGGGTTTAGCATGGCTGACAGTGGGACTTGTCAGTAGAGGGCAGCAGAAGGGCAGTAGAGAGTAGAGATGGGTTAAATTGGAAATTTTAAGAAATGGGAAAAATGTATGGCCACTTTCTGGAAAATTTCCTCTGCCTTCGTTTGTGTTTTAAGGTCTGAGATAACGTTGACTCACCAATTCGTGCTGACACTGTTGAGACACAGATCATCTTTCAGGCTACAGATTTGTTGTTTATCCAAGCTCATTATACATGACGTATGTAGCAATTTGTCGCCGTCTTACTTTTGAATATTTATATTTGCTCTCTCTATCTGTTAAAATCTCAACATAAAAAAATTAAGGCTATTTATGTCATATGTAAACATCTATCTCTGTCTCACTTTTGGTCAAATGGCTCACAAATGGTAAAATGGCAAAGTTTTGATTTTGAAAAGTTTCCAAAGAGGAAAGTTTCCTCCCTGCCCAGCCCTAACTCGTTTTACAAACAGCGCGTTCGCGATTCTGACAACAATCATTACATGAGAATAGTTACCAGAAAGGTTAGTAGACTATAGAGTTGGGCAAAACTAAGCATTTTCGGAATCTAAAAAATTGATGGAAACTTTCTCGAAAATTTCCTCTACTTCTGTACCTTAGTTACGTTTCTTCTCTTTTACTTTCTTTCCTTCAGATAAAATTTCAATCTCAAAAAATAGTTGACTTAAAAAAATGTATGCTACTTATGACATGGGCAAAGAAACATCCATCTCTGTCTTACTTTTGTACCTGTCCTTAAGATACTCACTCCTTGTCGAAATGGTAAGATGGCACAACTTAGATTTTGGAAAGATTCCAAAGAGGAAAGTTTCTGCTATGTCTAACCCTAACTCGTTTTACAAATAACGCATTTGCGATTCTGACAACATTCATTACATGAGAATCGCCACCAGACAGGGTCAGTAGACGGTAGGGTTGGGCAAGACTGATAATAAAATGTATGGAAAGTTTCCCGAAAATTTCCTTTATCCTTGTTTGTGGCTAAGTTATGACGTGACCACGATTACACTTAGTGCTGCCACTGTTGATAGACAGAGACCATCTGTCAGGCTACAGACTTGCAGTATGTCTAAGCTCATACATATACATGACGTATGTAGAGATCTGTCTCTATCCTACTCTCCCTCTCTCAGTCTTTCTGGTAAAATCTCAACCTCAATAAGCGTTGATTTAAAAAATTAATTCTTCTTATGTCATATGCAAACATCTTTCTTTGTCTCAATTTTACACTTGCCCGTAAGATCATCACTCCTTGTTGAAATGGTAAGATGGAAAAGTTTTGATTTTTGAAAATTTCCGCTGTGTATAACCCTAGCTCATTAGCAAACCTTTTCAGTAGAGTGCTGGTACAAGGCCAGTAGATTGTAGGGTTGGGCAAAATTGGAAAAATGTATGGAAAATTTGACGTTGATTCAACCTCAAAAAGAGATGACTTAAAAAAAGTCATGTTATCTATATAATATTCAATCATCTATCTCTCTGACTTTTGCATGTGCCCTAAGATATTCACTATTTGTTGAAATGGTAAGATAGCAAAGTCCTTATTTTGGAAAGTTTCCAGAGTAGAAAGTTTTCGGCGTGCCCAACTCTAACTCATTAGTAAATCTTGTCACTAGAGTGCAGGTACAACATCAGTACACACTAGGGTTGGGCAAAACTGGGGGAAACTTTTCCAAAAATTTCCTTTACATTCGTTTGTGGTTAAGTTATGACATAACAGTCATTACACTTGATGCTGACACTGTTGGTAGGCATAGATCATTGTCTGTCAGGCTGCAACCTTTTTTGTCTACACTTATATATATATACCCCATTTACTTATTTTTGACACCTCGTTACCGTTGAAATATTAATTTTTTTGTATACCTTATTCCTTTCAGCACATGTTAAGAAAATACGATAAAAACGTCAAAGGTACATTTCCAAAGCCTACTTGATGTCAGTAATAATAAGTAAATGGTTTATATATAATGCATTTAGAGATCTACCTCTACCTTTCGTTTGAGTGCTTATACCGGGTGTCCGGCACAACCCTGGACATAGGAGATTAACATGGGAAATCGGTTTTTATTTTTTTGCGCCTGTACGGTTGAAGTGACTGAAAAACTTTTAAGAGTAAAGTTGTAGAGCGTATGGTCAGCTATCATCTTGTGCAAGAATTTGAATTTGGCGCGTCATCATGCATGTGCAGTGTTTTCGGTTAATTTTCAGTGCATAATCACGTTAATTACTACATGATAGTCCGTCAAAATAAATAAGAAAAGAAAATCGGCTCTGACTATGACATAAGAAATTATTATGTTGGCGACACTGCACATGCATGGCGGGGGTGACGCGCCAAATTCAAATTGTTGCAATTTTCGAAGCGATTTTCCAAAAAGCAGCCAAAACTGAGGTATTAAAAAAAAATACAGGATGATAGCTGACCATAAGCTCTACAACTTTACTCTTAAAAGTTTTTCAATCAAATCAACCGTACAGGCGCAAAAAAATAAAAACCGATTTCCCATGTTAATCTCCCAAGTCCAGGGTTCTGCTGGACACCCGGTATATTCTCTCTCTATTTGTGTGCTATGTGTTATATGCAAATATTTATCTCTGTCTCACTTTTGCACGTGCCCTAAGACACTTACTTTTTGTTGTGATGGTATGGTAAGGATGGGAAAGTTTTGAGTTTGGAAACTCTCCAAAGTGAAAAGCTTCCGCCATGCCTCTTTTCACAAAAAGCCCATTCGCCATTCTGACAAGAACAAAAAAATTACATGAGAGTGATAAGGTTGTGTGTGGGAGAGAGAAACAACGAAGTTACGAATTGGAAGGTTTTGCAGCTCTCATTTCCGCTCACATTGAATATTGTTGCCGTGACTTTGACACGGAAATTGAAAAAAAAAACATGAAAATTAGGGGTGCAAATTAAACATGTGACCTGTGTGCGTGTTTGTGAGCCATGTAACTTTTGACGAATCTATGAAATTTCTTTCTTTGCTCGACACGTTCATGATGTACTTTAATTCATCCTCAAGCCTGTCAGTTACTGCACAACCGTTAGTTATGAATTTGGTTGAAAAAAAAATAGTATTATTTTTAGAAAATTTTGTAGTTTCGGCTTTGGGACCATCATCAGAGCCAAATTTGTTAAAAGTCTAAGATTTAAATAGCTGCACTTATCTAGATCGTTATTATAAAAAAAAACTCTTCCAGACGGAAGTGCAAAAACGTGGTCAGTGAGCAATACGTTTTTGACGTTTTATAAAGGTATTTGGAACCTTTAGGGATAGAACAGAATTTTAGTATTTGCTAGAAGGCGAACTGAACAAATCTGAACAAAGCAAAGTTTCAGCGTGTAAAGCCATCGGGCTTCATCTAAAACCCGTCACATACACTTGCTTGGCTTAACATACCCAAACAAATTAATCTGCCACTGATCATTGATTATTATTTACGTTGATCACATCGCATACATTCTATTTATAGACCCACTCAATTGGCTGAAGTGGTGAAATGTTAATAGAGAAAAAAATACGCGATCATCCTCGAGGCTCGTGGACGCGTTTCAATTAAAAAGTTCTTGACTTCTGCCTGTCTCTTATCAATTCTATTAATTTTTTTTTGTACAAATAATGCAATTGCGTACTTGCGAGAATGTGTGGCAAAGAAAGCGCCAGTTTATCAACGTGCTTGCGTCTTCAAATCAATCAATGCACTTGAAGTGTAGTTTAAACAATCAAAGTCCGGCACCTAATTTCTTTTTTCGATTACATGTTTAGGCGAGAATTGGGTTAGTTTACTGTTTAGTCTCCAACTTACAAAGGCCAGAAATTTCAACAACGACATCTCTTCCTCGTTTTTAACGTTATCGGCCGCCTGTTTTGTTCCATTAAGCTTGTTTTGATTGGCCTTCCTCCAACGTTTAAAGGCATTGTGCGGGGAGGGAGATCTGATCGTTTTGCCAGCAGACTGTCGCCCCGTTTTCCATAATTCTGAGTCTTCCAAGTCTTGTTGGCTGGTCTGTAACAACAAGAGTGGATCGTCAGTAACTAACACAAAAACAAATTACACGTTGTTGGCAACCAAATAAAGGGTACACGCTGGAGGCCACCATGACACTTAATCTAATAGTTTAATTACCCGTATGACGTCTTTGGCTTTAACAATCTTGAGGCGATATTTTTAAATAATGCGGTAAGAAGTAAACACTTTTCTTAGCGTCGATTGTTGAACTAGCAATTAGTAAAGCAAAGTCTGAGGCGGCCAGCAAATGACTTTTACGGTGGTGAGAATTAGCATAATAAACGAATGTGCTGTGCATATGACGGACGAGCTAACGTAATTCGCCATGGGAAACTTCCATTGATCGTTTAGCAACACCATTCTTCATCCTTTTCAAGTTCTCACGTAGTTATTAGTTTTTGATCTATTGTTCGAATCCCCAGAATTGTTGTTGAATTGTTATGGTTTGTGATGGCATGTGGCATGTTTTTTGTAGATCACGTAAATAGCGTTTCAGCAGAAAGGAAGAAAGGGCTTAAGATCAAGGGCCATTTTTGTAGAGTCCTGCAACCTGCTTCAAATACATAGAGCAAGGAAGTGTTGAAGATAAAGCCATCAGTAACACTGTGGTTGATCTATCTATCCTGAATAGCCTTAAACCATGTAATACACCGCACACCTTGGCCACCTTTTGGTTATAAAGCTGCATAAACAATATTATTTTTGTTTTGGTGGTTAAAATAAAAGTATAACTGTATCTCTCTTGAAAGCTAACCTGGACGAGCCATTGTCTATACTGAATTCAGCCTGAAACATAAATTCAGCTGCAATCAGATTACCACCTCTAAGTTGCTTCAGTTTAGTGGAAATAAGCAGGTGCACTAGTTGAGTTTTCAGACGTCAAAGAGACTAATTTAAGGATAAGTTCGAACTCAGGGAAGTCTATGGCATATTATATTTTTGGATTTAGGGTCTGGCTAATCCTCCACTAATGGACATGCTATTAATAAACCTCTTATCCATGCTTTAAGAAACTGTTCAAAAAGCTGACAGTTGCAGGCATCTTTTTGATTGAATTGAGAATGACAGGTTGGTCAACTACCACTTTCGTAGTTGTCTATGCTCAATTTAGGTTCTAAATTTAAAATTACTAGAGTAAACAGGTTTCAAAATATAACCGATATACCTAAAGTTAGTGAAAATAACTTTACTTAAGACAACTCAATTTCTGACTAATATGTCAACTCAATGTCAGTTATCTAAATTAATTGTAAACGCTATACGGTCAATATGTAGGTAAAAAAGTATACTTTGTGGAGTTATTTCCTGTATCTCCAGCAACATGGTTAGTAACCACTTCTTTGAATAAATTTTTTGTGTCGTGCTGAGTGAAGTCACGTACGCTCTTTTGCCTAGTCCAATCAATCAGCCAGAGCAGCAGTCTTGGTTACATACATAGACAGTATTTAAACTAACTTTAATTCGATTAATTGTTATGAAAGTTCTATTGTTACAGTTGTTCCTAGCTTCTTCCACTGTCTGACTATATTTCAGAATGTTTCGGCACCGAGATACCACGGACAGTAAAGCCAGGAGAGTCAATCAACTTGGTTCTGTTGCCTAAACAATAAGTTTACTTAAAACAACCAAGGTCGGACTAACACGTCAAGTCAACACTAGATGCAAACACTACAACCAGTATATAGGTGAAAAGTGTACCTGAGTAGGTTTTTACTATACGAACATTTACTGGCGGAGCGGTTTCGATACATAGGCCATCATGAGCGCCAAAAATCGATTATGACATTTGATGTGTATACAGAGACCTCTTCAAAGAAAGTGAGTAAATAGTGTACTACAAACATATGTAAATGTTTCCTGTAAGATGTTGAGGAAAGAGGGAAAACGTATATATGACCTGTTTAGTATGCTGAGACCTCGGTTGAGACAATCAAGTTTTCCCAGAAACTCGCGGAGATCTCCATATCATCCGTGAAGTCAAGTCTGTTAAAAAACCATATGCAAAATGGTGAAAGAATTTTGAGTCAGACTGAAAAACGAAATTATCAGTAAGTTTATACTTCGAGTGGACAATGTGAGAGTTGTGACAAATGGCATTTTTTCACTTTAGGCAGGAATTGGTGGAAGATTTTGAAAATTACTTGTGTCAGTTTGTTGAAAATGAAGATTTAGGGAGTTCCTTCAGCCTGAATTTACCAATAAGCCTACAAACCATGTGAAGTAAAACCTCAGGTAACTCTTGGAGATTAGGTGATCTTCGACCTTAATGACGAATTCATCTTTAAGTGTTTTAGTAAAAAACAAAACAAAAATTTGCAACTACTTGTGTCAGTTAGACTTCTAAGGTCGGAGAAGTCTTTTTAGAATTCAGCGAACAAAGAAGTCTTTTATAAGGCTAAATCAGGCCTAGTTAATCCGTCAAAAAATAGTGCTTAAAGTGACTAATCTAAGAGTTCAGTTACTAATCTAACCTGAACTAACCCGAATTAGGCTGGTTAGGGAAGTTAGGAGAGTCAAGTGATTATAATCGGTTTACTAAGAGGATCAGCGGACCAAATTGTGTCCCGAATAACTGTCCTCTCGTTTTTGCCAGTTGTCCTGTAGTTTGGGACTCCTGTAAAGTATCTGAAAATATGTTTTTCAGGACTAATTTTGTACCCTCGATGGTCACTGTTTTATTTAAAAAAAAACCGTGAAAAAATGAACAGAAATTAGTTTAGGAGAGTTGAGGTGGTAAATTCTCCATTACTGCATTTGGAAATAGTGTGAGTAGGGTAAGATGGGAGACATGAGTGTCAATGAAGAGACTTATGTTGTAGTTGTCAGTTAGCCAAGAAAAAAAGTTTTTCCTGTCATCCATCTTGTTCGGGACATTTTTTTCCATTACATGGAATTGTGGTAGCTATTTCTCTTGGAATTTTAAAATTTTTAAAAGTGCCATCGTTACCCGAACTGGTATTCTTATGCAGATTTGTTCGTTTCAATTTTAAGTTCAGTTTAAGCTTCAAGACTTTTTCTCTCTTTTTTTTATTCTCTCTACTTTTTATAATTTTTCTGCTGCTTTAATAGCTTTTCCTCATTTCCGGCTGCTCTGGTAGCATCCATTTGTTGTTCGGTTGGTGAATTACTATTGGAGCAAATAACAAAAAGTTGCCAACTCTTTTTGAATGGAAAAAAGTGTTGGCACAAAAAACCAAAGAATCTATTAGTGCTGAATGGGGAAAATGGGCATGCAGTTCCAGTGTTTAATCCAGAACTATTTGGAATGGATTTAAAAAAAATCAAGCCTGGCCACTTCTGTACAAAATGGCGAAGGACACTTTTATCAAACCCGTTCTATGTTCACTTGTAGCTAGCAAAGAACAGCTGCATTCATGGGAAAGTGGCTCAAACAAGTTCATTTTACAGCAATGTTCAAACAAGTTGATGTTATTCAAATCAATGGCTGACCAGCTGTGTAAGTATCAAAGTTGGGGCCAGACTGCAGAAAACAGTGTGCTTAACTAGCCATAACGAGTGCCTTTAGAACAACCCCAGGAGCAGCTCTCAATGAATTACTGGGTCTGCCGGAGTTTCCAATCTGGATGAAGAGGGAGGCGATGGCTTCCTGCAGAAAGATGGATCGCTGCGGCCAGTGGAAGGAAACAGTCATGGGAAGCGGTCACACGCAGATCGCTAGCCTCATTTAGCAGGACATCCCAATTGTCTTGTCGCAGGAGGGGCGCTCTTGCGATTGGCTGAGACTAAAACAGCCATTTGGGCTAAACATCCCAACAAGAGAATAACTCAAAAAAGAGCTGTTTCAGCAACCTTCTGAGAATAACCACATATGGTATACAGACAGATTAAGAATGGCTGATTCACAGTCGTCAGGAGCCTGAATATACAAATCAGGCCATGACAGGGCGACAGCTTTCTTTTGGGACGCTACAAGACGAAAGAATTTGCAATACTCTAAGTGACCACACGACCAGAAGTCAAACAAGGAACAGAACAGAACATCTTCATCTCCTCCGACAGATGTGAGCCATCTACAGGAACAGGACAAGTTCAAAGCTCGTTCAGGACTGCAGAGGTGCTACCTATAGAGTCATTGGCAGACACAAAAAGGGTAACTTTGGGAGGCAAACGAGGACGCCGATGAATTGGTCAAGCGTGGTTCTCAGATGTGCTTTACTGAACCGGAGCCATATTTAGGAGTAAGCAATAAGTACGTCTCTCGCACTCTAAATGAGTGGGCATGGGAGAGTACAAGGTCAAACTGGACACAGTCTATATAATATGTGGAAAGACCAAGGAAATCAACTCTAACCAAGATGGATCCAAGGCTTGTAGCTACTTGGGAGGAGTCGGCACTGCCTGTGTGACCTTACAGGAGTCCTCATTGGCCACTGCAGACTAAACAGACTCATGCACCTCCTGGTGGGAGGAATGGTGGACAGTCAACTCGGCACCCACTGTGGCACAGTCGTCATACCACTTTCTGGGAGTGTGCTATAGGTCCAAAGCTTCGCCCCTCCTCCCCCCACCCACCCAAGTCTACTACTACTACTTGGGGCCAGGTTTTGCAGGAAACTTATAATTCTTATTTAACATATCATTCGCCAAAGGGCTGCAATTTCACTTAAGCGAGAAGAAGAAAAAATGTATGGAATATTTTCTAATGGCTTTAGGCACTTTGAACCATCGTTTCGAGTGGAATAATCCTATATATCAGTGATTAGGCAAACGGTACCTTTTCTTCTTACTTGTTACCCAAGACTCTCTACATATTCTTCAATTCATTTGGTGTTCTACCTTAGCTCATATACCATTTCAGCTGTATCATCTAATTTCATCAAGACTTAACCTTTTTCGTCTATCACATGTCGCCTTTGCTCTCCACTTTCAACAAAGGAATGAGTTTTGACTCAACCTGTCGTCTGGTTGTTATGCCAAAAAATGTATAAAAACTTGGCGTCCAGTCCGACAATTCATTCAGCACAATCCTACACGTATTAACGACAAATTCCACGACTAATTAGCTGGCATTGTTTGTATACAACAACAAAAACAGCTAAAAAGCAGTTGTACTTATGTTTACCGCTGGTGAATAATCAGGATGATTCTCCATTCACCGGAAACTTCCCGCCTAAGGAAGGCCGTCTTGCTGATAAGCATTGCGTGCACGCTAAAGTTTATCGTACATAAAAAAACTTGGGCTCGGTACGACCGACTATTTACAGTGGTACGACCGTTTACCTACTTTTGCAAAGGTCACGTCCGGAAAGATGATCGCCGAAACAAATAAAAGAGAAACCTTTCATAATACGGGTACCGGGTACCGCACAATGAACGCGCTCTAGCAAGAAGAGTACCGGCTGAAAAAAAAATTTGTGCCATGAAAGTGTAACAGCCGGACAAGGATGTGACGCTACACAGATCTTTTTAGAATCTGAATTTTTGATATCTCGTAAACAGGCAGCTGATTCGATTTGTTAATCGCGTACCGACGTCATCAGCGGTGTTTATTGCTCATTAATAAACCGCACGTTTTTAAAATATGTAACACAAAAATGTAAATCGATTAACTGGATGGTCAAAGTATAGCGGAAATTGAAATTAATCGATTTACAATGATCCATTGAATGATTTCTGTTCAATTTAGCATTGACATGAATCTTTATTCGTGGCGATCTTAGTCGTTTTTGATTAAGCCTTAAGAGTGTCAAAGAGGAGATTTTTTTTTTAACTTAAATTTTAAATAGAAAGGAACCAATAAATAAACCTTAAGGGTCATTTTTAGAGAAGTTTAAACGCCGAAAACTTCACTCCCCGACTCATAGGTGGCAGCATTAGTCGAAATCCTTCATAACATCACACCGCTTTTCCATCGCCGAATTTGTCTTCAAATACAAGTTTCAACTATGAACTCTCGCCCCGGCGTATAAGGCAGGTGTCTACCACGCCTTAATGACGAATCCAAGCTAAACCCCTGAATAACAAAAACCTTTTCTGGGAACACATTTTCCATCTATGCCACGTCATATCGACTCAATAAAAATGGTTCTAAATCGCACTATATCCATAATATAAAATAATGATACATGGTACCCACATAACACCTGATGTCCTATGTACATGCATAAAAGATGCAAATAATATCCTATAGGTACTACGTAGCTTTTCAGAATATTGATGGATGTACATACATTACCCGTCCACTCCAAGAATATGCATAACATGTTTTGTAAATACCCGGAATATGAGATACTTGTTAGTCCATGGACTGCATATTCCTTGAATGTGTACGTCATGTATGTTCTGAAGTGAATAGCCTAAGAACATGTGGCTTTGTATTACTTATTTTCGTAGTAAGGTGGGTAAGTAGTAATTTCATTTTACATTAGGTTGCAACTGTTTATTCAAGTCGACAACTAGACTAAAAATGCTAATTTAGAAGGAATAGAAGGAAAAGATTTAATCTCGTAGAATGTGATACTAATAAAGAATCTACTTTATCTGTTTGTTCCTAACAAACAAACATACAGGGTTTTCTTTTTTTTATATCTCATTTAATTTCTTTGTACTTAAAAGAAAGTGTTCACGGAATGTCTAACGTTGTCAATAATAAATGAATGGTTTTCTATGTGTCCTAATCAGTCTTAATCTGACAGATTAGATGAATGATGTAATCACCATAAAAATGCCCTTTCTTACCGAAAAACTCCTGCAACTAAGACAAGCAAACTCCTGAATTAACCCGGTGTACGTATCCCTTCCTTTATTAGCAACGAGACTAACTACAGCCGGGACCATTTCAATATGGCTCACGCACATTTTCCGGTACCTAACTACACTTATACACTCCCCAACACCACTGTTTCCAGTTCCAGTCGCGTCTCAATAGTACCTACTTTAAGTACACTAAACCACTTATCTCGAAAGAATGTCGGTGACTGCCCGAAACGTTCTCGTTTCAGTTCAGACTGAAGTGGTACGGTCCAAGCGTCAGTTAGATATCCGTACTGTTGGGTCCGCCTCTTTACGTCAGAGCTTAGAGCGGGTACGACCGAGTGAACGGCGGTACTACGCTCTCGTACCACGACGGTGTGCACGGATTGTTGGTTTATTTTCTTTTGCGGGGGCAATCCACGCCAAGATGAGCCATCTTCGATTGATGAAATTTCGTTAGGTTTCTCCCGAAGCTGAGTCGAATTGTTTGTGTAAAGCGAAACGAGACTAGTCAGTACTATTGCAACAAAAATATGTGCTTTTTCCTTTAAGGTTGTCAAATTACATGCAATTAATAATACTTTTTTAATGTTGTGTATAGAATACCTTGTGCACTTTGCAGCAGAGTATACGTAGGGCAGACCGATAGATACCTCAAGGATAGAATAAAACGACACCCAAATGAACAAAAAACGCATAAGAATTGACACCACAGCTTTGATGGTAGAGCACAGTGCTTACTGGATCCTTGAAAAGCATTCAGTTGGGTGTCAAGGCCCAAGTGAACCAAAAGCGTCACTGACTAACTAAGAACGAAAGCGTTAAAACACCGCCCTTTTGGAAACTCTTGATACAATTTTCACTAATATTACCAGTTATTTACCAGCAGAATATCACCTTCCGAAGAATTGTTTAAATCATTTAGGTGGGAAAGTCATCAGCCCATTCATTGATAAAGTTGAGAAGCATTTGCTCAAGAACTAAAAAGTCAACCCTTCTGCTCTCCTGGTACCAACATTATGAATTTTGGTCAGCATTTTTACTTTTTTTTTTGTTGGTAATTAGCAGAAAACTCTTCTTTAGATTTCTTTTTACAAATTCTAAACTTCTGCTTTCCAAGTAGGAGAATTTCAGTTTTTGAGAAATTTTTCACATCGCCACAAAATTGGGCAAATTCTTGTCTTTTTGATACTTTATGCGAGGAAGTCATCACTAAACGCCCAAACCAACCCCGCAAACGATAAATTTTGGTCAGTTTTTTTAATCTTCTAGTTGATAAAAAGCAGAAAATTCTCGTTTAAAAGTTTTTTTTTACAAACTCCACACTTCTGCTCTCCTGGTAGCAGAATTTCCAGTTTTTAATGAATTGTTTAGGTTAGTCATCAAGAAACGCTCATTCAGTAAAAATCAAAGAGGCAACGTAGACAAACATTCGTTTCAAGAGTAAAAAATGACCCATTCTGCTCCCCTGATACCAAAATGATAAATTTTAGTCAATTTTTTAAGTTTTTTTTTAACTTTACAGTTGGTAAAAAGTAGAAAATACTGAATTAAAGTTTTTTTTTTGCAAATTCAATATTTCTGAACTGTTTAGGTTAGTTATCAGGAAATGCTCATTCAGCAGAAGCTCAATAAGCTAAAGTAGACAAAATTCGCTACAAGAGTAGAAAATGACCCCTTCTGCTTTCGTGATAACAAAATGATAATTTTTTTAAATTTTTTTAACTTTATAGATGGAGAAAAGTAAAAAATTCTGGTTAAGAGTTTTTATACTTCTGCTATCCTGGTAGCAAATTTTTCAGTTTTTGATGAGTTTAGATTAGTCATCAGGAAGTGCTCATTCAGCAGAAGCTCAAAGAGGTAACGTACACAAACATTCGTTCCAAGAGTAGAAAATGAACGCTTCTGCTCTCCTGTTACGCAAATGATAAATTGGTAAGCTTTTTAATCTTCTAAGCAAGGTAAAAAGCAGAAAATTTTCGTTTTAAAAGTTTTTTTACAAACTCCATACTTCTGCTCTCCTTGTAGCAGAATTTTCAGTTTTTAATGAATGGTTTAGGTTAATCATCCGGAAACGCTCATTCAATAGAAGCTCAAAGAGCTAAAGTATTTTGCTCCAAGAGCAGAAACTGACCCCTTCTGCTCTCCTGACGCTAAAATGATACATTTTTATCAGTTTTTTAATTTTCTAGTCGGTGAAAAGCAGAATATCGGTCTGCAAAAAAAAAGACCTTTTAAGAAATTATCAAATAGGGTTTGGTCTTCTATTCCAGAAAACGTATTTTTTCTCAGGTTTTTGAGACACCCTAAATCATGTAGCCTATTGAAAAGAATCGGTCTGCAAAACACCCTTTTCAAGAAATTATCAATATAGGTATTGATCATCCATTCCAGAAAACGTGTTTTTTTTTTCTCAGTTTTTTGAGACATCCTATATCAGCTAGCCTTTTAATAAAAATCTGTCTGCAAAAAATTTTTTCAAGAAATTATTGAATTGGGTATTGATTTTCGAGTCTAGAAAACGACTTCTTTCTAAGCTTTTTAAGACACTCTATCATCATCTAGCCTTTTGAAAAGAATGGGTCTACAAAAAAAACTTTTTAAAAAATTATCAAATTGGGTATTGGTCTTCTATTTCAAAAAACGTCTTTTTTTCTCAGTTTTTTTGAGACACCCTATATCAGCTAGCCGTGTGAAAAGAATCGGTCTGCACAACACACTTTTCAAAAAATTATCAAATTGGGTATTGATCATCCATTTCAGAAAACGTGTTTTTTCTTAGTTTCTTGAGACACCCTATATCAGTTAGCCTTTTAATAGAAACCTGTCCGCAAAAAATTTTGTTAAGAAATTATAAAATTGGGTATTGATCTTCCAGTCTAGAAAACGACTTCTTTCTGAGCTTTTTAAGACACTCTATCATCATCTAGCCTTTTGAAAAGAATGGGTCTACAAAAAAAAACTTTTTAAAAAATTATCAAATTGGGTATTGGTCTTCTATTCCAAAAAACGTCTTTTTTTTCTCAGTTTTTTTGAGACACCCTATATCAGCTAGCCGTGTGAAAAGAATCGGTCTGCACAACACACTTTTCAAAAAATTATCAAATTGGGTATTGATCATATATTTCAGAAAACGTGTTTTTTCTTAGTTTCTTGAGACACCCTATATCAGTTAGCCTTTTAATAGAAACCTGTCCGCAAAAAAATTTGTTAAGAAATTATAAAATTGGGTATTGATCTTCCAGTCTAGAAAACGACTTCTTTCTGAGCTTTTTAAGACACTCTATCATCATCTAGCCTTTTGAAAAGAATGGGTCTACAAAAAAAAACTTTTTAAAAAACTATCAAATTGGGTATTGGTCTTCTATTCCAGAAAACGTCTTTTTTTTCTCATTTTTTTTGAGACACCCTATATCAGCTAGCCGTGTGAAAAGAATCGGTCTGCACAACACACTTTTCAAAAAATTATCAAATTGGGTATTGATCATATATTTCAGAAAACGTGTTTTTTCTTAGTTTCTTGAGACACCCTATATCAGCTAGCCTTTTAATAGAAACCTGTCTGCAAAAAAATTTTGTTAAGAAATTATAAAATTGTGTATTGATCATCCATTCCAGAAAACGAGTATTTTTAAATTTTTTTGAGACACCCTATATCAGCTAGCTTCTTAATAGAAACCTGTCTGCAAAAAATTTTGTTAAGAAATTATAAAATTGAGTTTAAAAAAAAAAAAAAAATTAAAATTATCAAATTGGGTATTGGTCTTCTCTTCCAGAAAACGTCTTTTTTCTGTTTTTTTTTGAGACACTCTATATCAGCTAGCCGTGTGAAAAGAATCGGTCTGCACAACACACTTTTCAAAAAATTATCAAATTGGGTATTGATCATCCATTTCAGAAAACGTGTTTTTTCTTAGTTTCTTGAGACACCCTATATCAGCTAGCCTTTTAATAGAAACCTGTCTGAAAAAAAATTTTGTTAAGAAATTATAAAATTGTGTATTGATCATCCATTCCAGAAAACGAGTATTTTTAAATTTTTTTGAGACACCCTATCTATATCAGCTAGCCTTTTGATAAAAATCTGTCTGCAAAAAATGTTGTTAAGAAATTATAAAATTGAGTATTGATCTTCCAGTCTAGAAAACGACTTCTTTCTAAGCTTTTTAAGACACTCTATCATCATCTAGCCTTTTGAAAAGAATGGGTCTACAAAAAAAAAACTTTTTAAAAAATTATCAAATTGGGTATTGGTCTTCTACTCCAAAAAACGTCTTTTTTTTCTCAGTTTTTTTGAGACACCCTATATCAGCTAGCCGAGTGAAAAGAATCGGTCTGCACAACACACTTTTCAAAAAATTATCAAATTGGCTATTGATCTTCTATTCCAGAATCTTTATTCTCAGTTTTTTTGAGACACCCTATATCAGCTAGCCGTGTGAAAAAAATCGGTCTGCACAACACAATTTTCAAAAAATTATCAAATTGGCTATTGATCTTCTATTCCAGAATCTTTATTCTCAGTTTTTTGAGACACTCTATATCAGCTAGCCGTGTGAAAAGAATCGGTCTGCACAACACACTTTTCAAAAAATTATCAAATTGGGTATTGATCATCCATTTCAGAAAACGTGTTTTTTCTTAGTTTCTTGAGATACCCTATATCAGCTAGCTTCTTAATAGAAACCTGTCTGCAAAAAATTTTGTTAAAAAATTATAAAATTGAGTTTTGAAAAAAAAATTTTTTTTTTAAAATTATCAAATTGGCTATTGATCTTCTATTCCAGAATCTTTATTCTCAGTTTTTTTGAGACACCCTATATCAGCTAGCCGTGTGAAAAAAATCGGTCTGCACAACACAATTTTCAAAAAATTATCAAATTGGCTATTGATCTTCTATTCCAGAATCTTTATTCTCAGTTTTTTGAGACACTCTATATCAGCTAGCCGTGTGAAAAGAATCGGTCTGCACAACACACTTTTCAAAAAATTATCAAATTGGGTATTGATCATCCATTTCAGAAAACGTGTTTTTTCTTAGTTTCTTGAGATACCCTATATCAGCTAGCTTCTTAATAGAAACCTGTCTGCAAAAAATTTTGTTAAAAAATTATAAAATTGAGTTTTGAAAAAAAAAATTTTTTTTTAAAATTATCAAATTGGCTATTGATCTTCTATTCCAGAATCTTTATTCTCAGTTTTTTTGAGACACCCTATATCAGCTAGCCGTGTGAAAAAAATCGGTCTGCACAACACAATTTTCAAAAAATTATCAAATTGGCTATTGATCTTCTATTCCAGAATCTTTATTCTCAGTTTTTTGAGACACTCTATATCAGCTAGCCGTGTGAAAAGAATCGGTCTGCACAACACACTTTTCAAAAAATTATCAAATTGGGTATTGATCATCCATTTCAGAAAACGTGTTTTTTCTTAGTTTCTTGAGATACCCTATATCAGCTAGCTTCTTAATAGAAACCTGTCTGCAAAAAATTTTGTTAAAAAATTATAAAATTGAGTTTTGAAAAAAAAAATTTTTTTTTAAAATTATCAAATTGGGTATTGGTCTTCTATTCCAGAAAACGTCTTTTTTCTGTTTTTTTTTTGAGACACTCTATATCAGCTAGCCGTGTGAAAAGAATCGGTCTGTACAACACACTTTTCAAAAAATTATCAAGTTGGGTATTGATCATCCATTTCAGAAAACGTGTTTTTTCTTAGTTTCTTGAGACACCCTATATCAGCTAGCCTTTTAATAGAAACCTGTCTGAAAAAAAATTTTGTTAAGAAATTATAAAATTGTGTATTGATCATCCATTCCAGAAAACGAGTATTTTTAAATTTTTTTGAGACACCCTATCTATATCAGCTAGCCTTTTGATAAAAATCTGTCTGCAAAAAATGTTGTTAAGAAATTATAAAATTGAGTATTGATCTTCCAGTCTAGAAAACGACTTCTTTCTAAGCTTTTTAAGACACTCTATCATCATCTAGCCTTTTGAAAAGAATGGGTCTACAAAAAAAAACTTTTTAAAAAATTATCAAATTGGGTATTGGTCTTCTACTCCAAAAAACGTCTTTTTTTTCTCAGTTTTTTTGAGACACCCTATATCAGCTAGCCGTGTGAAAAGAATCGGTCTGCACAACACACTTTTCAAAAAATTATCAAATTGGCTATTGATCTTCTATTCCAGAATCTTTATTCTCAGTTTTTTTGAGACACCCTATATCAGCTAGCCGTGTGAAAAAAATCGGTCTGCACAACACAATTTTCAAAAAATTATCAAATTGGCTATTGATCTTCTATTCCAGAATCTTTATTCTCAGTTTTTTGAGACACTCTATATCAGCTAGCCGTGTGAAAAGAATCGGTCTGCACAACACACTTTTCAAAAAATTATCAAATTGGGTATTGATCATCCATTTCAGAAAACGTGTTTTTTCTTAGTTTCTTGAGATACCCTATATCAGCTAGCTTCTTAATAGAAACCTGTCTGCAAAAAATTTTGTTAAAAAATTATAAAATTGAGTTTTGAAAAAAAAAAATTTTTTTTTAAAATTATCAAATTGGGTATTGGTCTTCTATTCCAGAAAACGTCTTTTTTCTGTTTTTTTTTTTGAGACACTCTATATCAGCTAGCCGTGTGAAAAGAATCGGTCTGTACAACACACTTTTCAAAAAATTATCAAGTTGGGTATTGATCATCCATTTCAGAAAACGTGTTTTTTCTTAGTTTCTTGAGACACCCTATATCAGCTAGCCTTTTAATAGAAACCTGTCTGCAAAAAATTTTGTTAAGAAATTATAAAATTGGGTATTGATCTTCGAGTCTAGAAAACGACTTCTTTCTGAGCTTTTTAAGACACTCTATCATCATCTAGCCTTTTGAAAAGAATGGGTCTACAAAAAAAAACTTTTTAAAAAATTATCAAATTGGGTATTGATCTTCTATTCCAGAAAACGTCTTTTTTCTCCGTTTTTTTGAGACACTCTATATCAGCTAGCCGTGTGAAAAGAATCGGTTTGCACAACACACTTTTCAAAAAATTATCAAATTAGGTATTGATCATCCATTCCAGAAAACGTGTTTTTTTTTTTCTCAGTTTTTTGAGACATCCTATATCAGCTAGCCTTTTAATAAAAATCTGTCTGCAAAAAATTTTTTCAAGAAATTATTGAATTGGGTATTGATTTTCGAGTCTAGAAAACGACTTCTTTCTAAGCTTTTTAAGACACTCTATCATCATCTAGCCTTTTGAAAAGAATGGGTCTACAAAAAAAACTTTTAAAAAAATTATCAAATTGGGTATTGGTCTTCTATTCCAGAAAACGTCTTTTTTCTCAGTTTTTTTGAGACACTCTATATCAGCTAGCCGTGTGAAAAGAATCGAACAAACTTTTCAAAAAATTATCAAATTAGAAATTGATCATCCATTCCAGAAAACGTGTTTTTTCTTAGTTTCTTGAGACAACCTATATCAGATAGCCTCTTAATAGAAACCTGTCTGCAAAAAATTTTGTTAAGAAATTATAAAATTGGGTATTGATCTTCCAGTCTAGAAAACGATTTCTTTCTGAGCTTTCTAAAACACTCTATCATCATCTGGCCATTTGAAAAGAAGAGATCAACTGGAAAGACTTTTCAAGAAATTATCAATATGGGTTCAAGAAATTAACAAATTTTCTGGATCTTCTATTTCCGAAAACGTCTTTTTTTCTCAGTTTTTTGAAACACCCGAAATCATATAGCCGATTGAAAAAAATCGGCACTTTTCAAGAAATTATCAAATTTGTGTATTGATCATCGATTCTAGAAAACGGGTTTTTTTTTAATTTTTTTGAGACACCCTATATCAGCTAGCCTTTTGATGAAAATCTGTCTGCAAAAAATTTTTTGGAGAAATTATCAAATTGGGTATTGATTTTCCAGTCTAGAAAAGGACTTCTATCTGAACTTTTTAAAACAGTCTATCATCATCTAGCCTTTTGAAAAGAATCGGTCTACAAGAAAGACTTTCCAAGAAATTATCAAATTTGGTATTAATCTTCCATTACAGAAAACGTCTTTTTTTCCCAGTTTTTTGAGACACCCTACATTATCGGACTTTTTGAAAAGAATCGGTCTGCAAAAAAGATTTTGCAAGAAATTATCAAAATGGGTATTGATTCCTTCCATCTAACAGTGAATGAGCAACCTGATAGTGATTACAAATGATCTGGATTTCAATCGGGAGTTCGCAAGGTATACTATATTCTCGAAATTGATCTTTTGAAAGCTTCACAAAAGCTCCAAAAACCAAATCGGCAGTCACAACACACAAAATGTCGTTCCGATTCGGAAATTCAACGATTATTGTGATTTTTATTGAGATTTTGTTTTGTTTTTCGGAATAGTGCTTTCTTGCATTGACAATTTCAACTTGGTGAGGGCGCTGATGATGGCCTTAGAGGCAGAAACGATACACGACACACACACACACAATTTAAAAGTCTGGTTTTACACCATCGACGTTTGGCAGTTTACTATTGCATCATTAGGATGGCTCAATTGTTTATTAATTTGGATTAGCTAGAATTACAGTTCTCCACAGTTGTTAGACAACTGTCTAGATCATCCTGATGATGCAATAAATGCGCAACGTCTATGGTCCCTTTTGAAACATTTTTTTATATTTTGTTTTGCCATAAGAAGTCTAGAAATATCCTGGTGCTCCGTTGCTTACCGTCATCTATATTATTGGCCATGTTCATTCAGCTCTTGCGGTTTCTTGTGTTTTTACGTAATTCGCGTGCCTCCTCCCAACAACAAAACTATATCCAGCCAGCAACCACATCAATTATTTATCTCTTCCTAAAGATAACTTTTCCCACATAATTTGCCAATAAATAATTAAAAAGCGATAACCACAGATCTTAATAAAACAATTCTGAAACGTTTATCATTACAAAGGTCGTCGGTGTCTTCCATGTAATTTGTTTAAAGATACCACGAATAGAAGACAAATTACTTTTCAATTAAATTGTTGTGAACTCTAACGAGACTGGGTGTGTATGTGTGCAAAGCGATTTTTTTTACAAATTTGCTTAAACCGATAGTAAACAGCTTGCTTGTGAGAGTAATTAATCACGCTCATTGAACTACGACAAAGTCAAAACACTTTACTCACAGTCGCGAGTTTTGTTTCATCACTCACCACGTCGCTCATATGGATCATTTTTAAGATAAAATAAGTGGTTTAAACTCATTCAAACGAGTTACTTATCACTCTCTATGGGAACAGCAGCAGATCGTATCCCAGCGTTAATAAATTTCAAATAGACATCGCCATAAACTGAATTGCGCCTACCGTCGCTTGTTTGCTTTCAATTAACTTGTGTCTATCCGACAAGATCTCTGGTTCAACACATCCCATTTGTGTCTCTATTTATGGCCCTCCGAAGCAAATACCCAGTGCCATAAAAGTTCATCCTCGACATATACAATCAGTCTCCAAGTAAACGACCCAGCAAAGCTATTGATTTAACGCTTTAAAACGATTAGCAGATAGCGACTTTTAAATTGAGATTGCGATGTGATGCAACAAGAAAATGTTACTTTAATGTTTTTTTTGTACAGTAATAACAATTAAATTGAATGGCAAACTCCTAATAAAAAACTATTTTGTTGGGATTTTGACTTTTAACTACTTGTAATCAAAAACTGTTTATGTACCAAGTTTTTACGCCCGCCTGTGAAAGTTCATGCATATGATAAATGTTATTCTGAATAACATATCTCAAGATGAAATACTAGCTAAACGCCATTTTTCGAAAGTCAACGACGTCTTGAGTCGATCTTCAAATGCTCGTCATTTTTTGCGACATTCTCCGGAAGCGTTCCACTCTGCAGTTTTTTCAAATCTGGGCACTAGGAGGAAATTTTTACATTGTCTACATTTTCATCAAACTTAATTTTTACATCTTATCGATGCAATATCTCATACTTGAAAATAAGCAGACGTAGAACACAGGTATAATGAAATTTAATGACTGGTAATGAACGTAAAATCGATAATAATAATAATAATAATACCAATAAAAGTTTTTATGTTTATCTACTTATCTATTGTCTGCCACCGAAAGTGAGATATTAAAAAATCGTTGACATCACAAGACACCCAATGAGATACCACCCACATCGTACTGCTGCATAAATATGCATTAATTAGTTTTTAATATAAAGCACCGCTATTTAGAGGAGAATTGTGATTCCTCAAAAACTTAATCCAAGAATGGCCAAATCCCTCGATAAAAATATACAGAGTGGCATTTTTTTTGCTTTTTTTGTGAAATCGAAAACAGAAATTCTAGAACACGTCGAATTTGTTTCGGAGTGATATAGCATTTTATGGTCACACAATTATCTTATTCCCTGTTTGTTGGATTTCACTTGAAAAGTTTTGTAAGTTTTTACTTTCATTAACAAAACATATGCCTTCCCTACTCAGTAAAATGGATTTCAAGGTTTGTTACTTTTTTTAAGATTATTTTTAAAAAATAAAGAAATCAACTCAAGTTTGTCAGTCCCAGCCAAAGATAAAATTTTGATTTATTATTGTGTCTACAGTTCGCATTAGGCAGAACACGTAAAGTTGGCCTTCTGCTGTTTTCTCTAATTTTGGCGCTCACTCTGGGGCCAACAATTAAAAACTCAGCCCAAATTTGCCATACCGAGCGTACTATAGTTACAGTTTTGCCCAATAAATGTGGTTTTTCCAAATTTAGAATCAAGCAAAATGAGTAAAGTTCGTCGGTAGAGTTCTGTTGTTTTCTCCTATTTTTGGCGCCCACCATGGGACCGTAGATAAAAAACTCAACTCTAACTTGTTAGTCCCAGCCAGAGATCAAATTTTGATTTATTATTGGGTCCCCAACTTACCTTAGGCAAAATATGTAAAGTTGGCTGTTTGCTCCTATTTTTGGCGCTCACTATGGCGCTCACTATTGCGCCAAAAATTAAAAACTCAACCCAAGTTTGTCACACCCAGCTTACTATACTTAAACTTAAATGTTCTCTATAAATGTAGTTTTTCCAATTTAGAATCAGGCAAAATAAGTAAAATTGGCCGGTTAAGTTCTGTTGCTTTCTCCTATTTTTGGCGCCCACCATGGGACACTAAATAAATAACTCAACTCAAACTTGTTAGTCCCAGCCAGAGATCAAAATGTGATTTATTATTGTGCCTCCAACTTACATTAGGCAAAATAGGTAAAGTTGGCCTTCTGCTGTATTCTCCTATTTTTGGCGCTCACTCTGGGGCCAAAAATTAAAAACTCAGCCCAAATTTGCCATACCGAGCGTACTATAGTTACAGTTTTGCCCAATAAATGTACTTTTACTAAATTTAGAATCAAGCAAAATGAGTAAAGTTTGTCGGTATAGTTCTGTTGTTTTCTCCTATTTTTGGCGCCCACCATGGGACCGTAGATAAAAAACTCAACTAAAACTTGTTAGTCCCAGCCAGAGATCAAATTTTGATTTATTATTGAGTCCCCAACTTACCTGAGGCAAAATATGTAAAGTTGGCTTCTGCTGTTTGCTCCTATTTCTGGCGCTCACTATGGCGCCACAATGGCGCCAAAACTTAAAAACTCAAGCCAAGTTTGTCATACCCAGCTTACTATACTTATACATGTTCTCTATAAATGTAGTTTTTTCCAATTTAGAATCAGGCAAAATAAGTAAAATTGGCCGATTAAGTTCTGTTGCTTTCTCCTATTTTTGGCGCCCACCATGGGATTCTAAATAAATAACTCAACTCAAACTTGTTAGTCCCAGCCAGAGATCAAAATGTGATTTATTATTGTGTCTCCAACTTACATTAGGCAAAATAGGTAAAGTTGGCCTTCTGCTGTATTCTCCTATTTTTGGCGCTCACTCTGGGGCCAAAAATTAAAAACTCAGCCCAAATTTGCCATACCGAGCGTACTATAGTTACAGTTTTGTCCAATAAATGTGGTTTTACTAAATTTAGAATCAAGCAAAATGAGTAAAGTTCGTCGGTAGAGTTCTGTTGTTTTCTCTTATTTTTGGCGCCCACCATGAGACTGTAAATAAAAAACTTAACTCTAACTTGTTAGTCGCAGCTAGAGATCAAATTTTGATTTATTGTTGTGTCTCCCACATTAGACAAAATAGGTAAAGTTGGTATTCTACTGTTTTCTCCTATTTTTGGCGCTGACGCTGGGCCGGTAAAGTTCTATCGTTTGCTTTTTCTTGGTTTCTTTCATTTTTGGTGCCCACCCTGGATCAGAAAGTAAAAACTAAAAACTCCAACACACCCGATTTGTCAGTTCAAGCAAGATGTAGTATTTTTTTCCATTATTGTGGTTGCGCTCCAATTTAGAATCAGGCAAAATTGGTAAAGTTGGCCTTTTGAATTTGCTTTTTTATTTTTGGCGCTCACCATGGGGCCAAAAATAAACAATCAACTCGAATTTGACAGTCCTAGCATGATATAGATCAAACTTTGATTTATTATTGTGTCTTCACTTTACATTTTTGTTGGCCAAATAAGTAAAGTTGCCTTATGAATGTTTTTTCTTATATTTGATGCCAACCATGGACCAGAAAAAGATAATAAAACTCAACGTAAATTTGGTGGTCTTAGGGCTAGAAAAGTAAGTTTCATTTACAATCAGTTTATCATTAATTTTTTTTTGCGTTCAGTTTGGCGCTCATTATTGGCCTAAAGAACGTTCAACTCAAGTTTCTTTGGTTTTTGCAGAGTCAATAAAACCAAAGACTTTACTGACATAAAAAGTCGGACAATAAATGATTTTGCGAGATTGTTGATTAAGAAAAAAAAATTCTTTCTTACACTTACACTAGAATAGTGGATTTAATAATTTTTCTGACTTATTCTTTACACTGAAAAGTGGCTTTTGCAGAGCAAATGGAAACAAAGATTTTTCTGACATAAAAAGTCTGATAAATAATTTTTTGGATTTGTTGATCAAGAAAAATTGATTTTTCTTTCTTACACTTCTAGAACAGTGGATTTAGTAAGTAAAAAAAAATAATTTTAATATAATTTTTTAAAATAAAGCAAACGGAAACAAAACATTTCTGACATAAAAAGTCGGATAATAGCTATTTATGTAACCAGTTACGAAAAGTCCGATTTTATAACGAATGAATGTTTGCGGGACGAGCGCAGCGAGTTCCCGCAATTTGAATGAGATACACAAAAAAGGTTTTTCGTCACGTGTTTCATACAAGATTTTTTCTAATTTTGACTACAAATACCTACTTAGAGAGAGAATTATTATTATTAAACTTCAGTATTTACTTTTAAACCACTTTGTATCTACTTAATACCGTAAAACTATAGCAATGGTGTGCCACAGCCGAAACCTGCAACTGGTGGTGACACCAACTTTTCATCACTAGTTACGAAAGATTTTACTTTTCGTAACTAGTTACCCTCCTAAAAAGAGGATTTAGTAAGTTATAAAAAATTATTTTTCATTTTTCTGACTTATTCTTTACACGGAAAAGTGGCTGTGATTTTTAGGTTTGGTGTTGATCAGGAAAAAATAATATTTCTTTCTTACACTTCTAGAATAGAGGATTTAGTAAGTTATAAAAAGTAATGAAATTAATTAATAAAAAGTAAAATAATTTTAATGTTTCTGACTTACTCTTTACTCCGAAAAGTAGTTCTTGCAGAGCAAATGGAATCAAAGAGTTTTCTGAGATAAGAAGTCGGATAAATGATTTTTCGGACTTGTTGATCAGGAAAAATTAATATTTCTTTCTTACACTTCTAGAATAGAGGATTTAGTAAGTTATGAAAAATTATTTTTAATTTTTCTGACTTATTCTTTACACGGAAAAGTGGCTTTTGCAGAGCAAATGGAAACAAAGATTTTTCTGACATAAAAAGTTTGGTAAATAATTTTTTGAATTTGTTGATCAAGAAAAATTTATTTTTCTTTCTTACACTTCTAGAACAGTGGATTTAGTAAGTTAAAAAAAATAATTTTAATTTTTCTGACACTCTTTACTCCGAAAAGTAGTTTTTGCAGAGCAAATGGAATCAAAGAGTTTTCTGAGATAAAAAGTCGGATAAATGGTTTTTAGGACTTGTTGATCAGGAAAAAATAATATTTCTTTCTTACACTTCTAGAATAGAGGATTTAGTAAGTTATAAAAAATTATTTTTCATTTTTCAGACTTATTCTTTACACGAAAAAGTGGTTTTTGCAGAGCAAACGGAAACAAAGATTTTTCTGACGTAAAACGTCTGATAAATAACTTTTTGGATTTGTTGATCAAGAAAAATTGATTTTTCTTTCTTACACTTCTAGAACAGTGGATTTAGTAAGTAAAAAAAATAGTTTTAATATAATTTTTTAAAATAAAGCAAACGGAAACAAAACATTTCTGACATAAAAAGTCGGATAATAGCTATTTATGTAACCAGTTACGAAAAGTCCGATTTTGTGTAACGAATGAATGTTTGCGGGACGAGCGCAGCGAGTTCCCGCAATTTGAATGAGATACACAAAAAAGGTTTTTCGTCACGTGTTTCATACAAGATTTTTTCTAATTTTGACTACAAATACCTACTTAGAGAGAGAATTATTATTATTAAACTTCAATATTTACTTTTAAACCACTTTGTATCTACTTAATACCGTAAAACTATAGCAACGGTGTGCCACAGCCGAAACCTGCAACTGGTGGTGACACCAAGTTTTCATCACTAGTTACGAAAGATTTTACTTTTCGTAACTAGTTACGAAAAGTAGGACGTTACGTCACTGTCATCAGTACTGAAAAGTGCCTCTTTATATGTCAAAATTAGAAAAATGATTTTTCGGGCTTGTTGATCAGGAAAAATTAATATTTCTTTCTTACACTTCTAGAAAAGAGGATTTAGTAAGTTATAAAAAATTATTTTTCATTTTTCTGACTTATTCTTTACACGGAAAAGTGGCTGTGATTTTTAGGTTTGGTGTTGATCAGGAAAAAATAATATTTCTTTCTTACACTTCTAGAATAGAGGATTTAGTAAGTTATAAAAAGTAATGAAATTAATTAATAAAAAGTAAAATAATTTTAATGTTTCTGACTTACTCTTTACTCCGAAAAGTAGTTCTTGCAGAGCAAATGGAATCAAAGAGTTTTCTGAGATAAGAAGTCGGATAAATGATTTTTCGGACTTGTTGATCAGGAAAAATTAATATTTCTTTCTTACACTTCTAGAATAGAGGATTTAGTAAGTTATGAAAAATTATTTTTAATTTTTCTGACTTATTCTTTACACGGAAAAGTGGCTTTTGCAGAGCAAATGGAAACAAAGATTTTTCTGACATAAAAAGTTTGGTAAATAATTTTTTGAATTTGTTGATCAAGAAAAATTGATTTTTCTTTCTTACACTTCTAGAACAGTGGATTTAGTAAGTTAAAAAAAATAATTTTAATGTTTCTGACACTCTTTACTCCGAAAAGTAGTTTTTGCAGAGCAAATGGAATCAAAGAGTTTTCTGAGATAAAAAGTCGGATAAATGGTTTTTAGGACTTGTTGATCAGGAAAAAATAATATTTCTTTCTTACACTTCTAGAATAGAGGATTTAGTAAGTTATGAAAAATTATTTTTCATTTTTCTGACTTACTCTTTACACGGAAAAGTGGCTTTTGCAGAGCAAATGGAAACAAGGATTTTTCTGACATAAAAAATTTGGTAAATAATTTTTTGGATTTGTGGATCAAGAAAAATAGATTTTTCTTTCTTACACTTCTAGAACAGTGGATTTAGTAAGTAAAAAAATATAATTTTAATGTTTCTGACTTACTCTTTACCCCGAAAAGTAGTTTTTGCAGAGCAAATGGAATCAAAGAGTTTTCTGAGATAAAAAGTCGGATAAATGGTTTTTAGGACTTGTTGATCAGGAAAAAATAATATTTCTTTCTTACACTTCTAGAACAGAGGATTTAGTAAGTTATAAAAAATTATTTTTCATTTTTCAGACTTATTCTTTACACGAAAAAGTGGTTTTTGCAGAGCAAACGGAAACACAGATTTTTCTGACGTAAAACGTCTGATAAATAACTTTTTGGATTTGTTGATCAAGAAAAATTGATTTTTCTTTCTTACACTTCTAGAACAGTGGATTTAGTAAGTAAAAAAAAAATAATTTTAATGTTTCTGCCTTACTCTTTACTCCGAAAAGTAGTTTTTGCAGAACAAATGGAATCAAAGAGTTTTCTGAGATAAAAAGTCGGATAAATGATTTTTCGGACTTGTTGATCAGGAAAAATTAATATTTCTTTCTTACACTTCTAGAATAGAGGATTTAGTAAGTTATGAAAAATTATTTTTAATTTTTCTGACTTATTCTTTACACGGAAAAGTGGCTTTTGCAGAGCAAATGGAAACAAAGATTTTTCTGACATAAAAAGTTTGGTAAATAATTTTTTGAATTTGTTGATCAAGAAAAATTGATTTTTCTTTCTTACACTTCTAGAACAGTGGATTTAGTAAGTAAAAAAAAATAACTTTAATGTTTCTGACTTACTCTTTACTCCGAAAAGTAGTTTTTGCAGAGCAAATGGAATCAAAGAGTTTTCTGAGATAAAAAGTCGCATAAATGATTTTTCGCACTTGTTGATCAGGAAAAATTAATATTTCTTTCTTACCCTTCTAGAATAGAGAATTTAGTGAGTTATGAAAAATTATTTTTCATTTTTCAGACTTATTCTTTACACGGAAAAGTGGTTTTTGCAGAGCAAATGGAAACAAAGATTTTTCTGACATAAAAAATTTGGTAAATAATTTTTTGAATTTGTTGATCAAGAAAAATTGATTTTTCTTTCTTACACTTCTAGAACGGTGGATTTAGTAAGTCAAAAAAAATAATTTTAATGTTTCTGACACTCTTTACTCCGAAAAGTAGTTTTTGCAGAGCAAATGGAATCAAAGAGTTTTCTGAGATAAAAAGTCGGAGAAATGGTTTTTAGGACTTGTTGATCAGGAAAAAATAATATTTCTTTATTACACTTCTAGAATAGAGGATTTAGTAAGTTATAAAAAATTATTTTTAATTTTTCAGACTTATTCTTTACACGGAAAAGTGGTTTTTGCAGAGCAAACGGAAACAAAGATTTTTCTGACGTAAAACGTCTGATAAATAACTTTTTGGATTTGTTGATCAAGAAAAATTGATTTTTCTTTCTTACACTTCTAGAACAGTGGATTTAATAAGTTAAAAAAAATAATTTTAATGTTTCTGACTTACTCTTTACTCCGAAAAGTAGTTTTTGCAGAGCAAATGGAATCAAAGAGTTTTCTGAGATAAAAAGTCGGATAAATGGTTTTTAGGACTTGTTGATCAGGAAAAATTAATATTTCTTTCTTACACTTCTAGAATAGAGGATTTAGTAAGTTATGAAAAATTATTTTTAATTTTTCTGACTTATTCTTTACACGGAAAAGTGGCTTTTGCAGAGCAAATGGAAACAAAGATTTTTCTGACATAAAAAGTTTGGTAAATAATTTTTTGAATTTGTTGATCAAGAAAAATTGATTTTTCTTTCTTACACTTCTAGAACAGTGGATTTAGTAAGTAAAAAAAAATAACTTTAATGTTTCTGACTTACTCTTTACTCCGAAAAGTAGTTTTTGCAGAGCAAATGGAATCAAAGAGTTTTCTGAGATAAAAAGTCGCATAAATGATTTTTCGCACTTGTTGATCAGGAAAAATTAATATTTCTTTCTTACACTTCTAGAATAGAGAATTTAGTGAGTTATGAAAAATTATTTTTCATTTTTCAGACTTATTCTTTACACGGAAAAGTGGTTTTTGCAGAGCAAATGGAAACAAAGATTTTTCTGACATAAAAAATTTGGTAAATAATTTTTTGAATTTGTTGATCAAGAAAAATTGATTTTTCTTTCTTACACTTCTAGAACGGTGGATTTAGTAAGTCAAAAAAATAATTTTAATGTTTCTGACACTCTTTACTCCGAAAAGTAGTTTTTGCAGAGCAAATGGAATCAAAGAGTTTTCTGAGATAAAAAGTCGGAGAAATGGTTTTTAGGACTTGTTGATCAGGAAAAAATAATATTTCTTTCTTACACTTCTAGAATAGAGGATTTAGTAAGTTATAAAAAATTATTTTTAATTTTTCAGACTTATTCTTTACACGGAAAAGTGGTTTTTGCAGAGCAAACGGAAACAAAGATTTTTCTGACGTAAAACGTCTGATAAATAACTTTTTGGATTTGTTGATCAAGAAAAATTGATTTTTCTTTCTTACACTTCTAGAACAGTGGATTTAATAAGTTAAAAAAAATAATTTTAATGTTTCTGACTTACTCTTTACTCCGAAAAGTAGTTTTTGCAGAGCAAATGGAATCAAAGAGTTTTCTGAGATAAAAAGTCGGATAAATGGTTTTTAGGACTTGTTGATCGGGAAAAAATAGGATTTCTTTCTTACACTTCTAGAATAGAGGATTTAGTAAGTTATAAAAAATTAATTTTATTTTTCAGACTTATTCTTTACACGGAAAAGTGGTTTTTGCAGAGCAAACGGAAACAAAGATTTTTCTGACGTAAAACGTCTGATAAATAATTTTTTGGATTTGTTGATCAAGAAAAATTGATTTTTCTTTCTTACACTTCTAGAACAGTGGATTTAGTAAGTTAAAAAACTAATTTTAATGTTTCTGACTTCCTCATTACTCCGAAGAGTAGTTTTTGCAGAACAAACGGAAACAATAAATTTCTGACATAAAAAGTTGGATAAATGATTTTTCGGACTTATTGATCAGGAAAAATTAATATTGCTTTCTTGCACTTCCAGAATAGTGGACTTAGTAAGTTATAAAAAATTAATTTTAATTTTTCTGACTTATTCTTTACTCGGAAAAGTGGTTTTTGCAGAGCAAACGGAAACAAAGATTTTTCTGACATAAAAAGTCGAATAAATGACTTTTCGGGTTTGTTGGTCAAGAAAAATTAATTTTTCTTTCTTACACTTCTAGAATAGTGGATTTAGTAAATTATAAAAAATCATTTTTATTCTAATAATTTGTTTTCATAGTGGGAAAAGCGGTTTTTGTGGTGTCAACAAACGAAAATGTTTCTGTCATAAAAATTCGGATAAATGATTTTTAGAAGTTCAAGATTTCATTTTTCTGATTTACCACCTAATTCATGAAATCTTTTTGCTTTTTTTTGTTGAATTGTTATTAAAGTTATCGACGTTAAAGAGTCCTACTTCTTTACAAATGCAGTCTTAAAAGCTATCTTTAGGACCTAAAAAGTTATTTTTGTGAATTTCAATTTTACAAAAAACGCTTTTCAATTTTACAAAAAATTCTTCTGACTCGCCATCCCAGACAAATTATTTTCGAAGAAAATAGGTTGTTTCTCTTACGTAAAATCTAGTCATTTTCCTAACAAGTGCGATAACCGATACTTTCTCACACGAACTACGTTGTTGCAAGCCAGTGGATATAAGTCGCTTCACGTACAGTGAATACTGTAGCAGATCAGAGATGAAATCCTGATGGATCCATGGTTAGAATTTTGTTTTCTTTTCTGATTGGTAAACTCTTCTAGATAATCTCGTAATTGATTTCCAGCCTCCTTAGCTGTTTAATATTGATAATTTCCTGTTCTTTCAAAAAAGTTTAGAAAACCGGAAGTTATGGACTCTCAGAAGAATATAAACTATTTATTACACTTGTTAAAGATTAGAACAACCTTGTTTTACAGCCTTATTATGCTTCAAAGCTGTGACTTCATTCATCAACCCATCTACTCTTAAAATGAATATCTCTCCTTGTCTTTCCTTCATGGTGTCTTAATGTGTGATCTCTCAACTAAATGCAAAAAATACCCCCCCCCCCCCCTCATTGTAACACAGGGGTTCCACAACTCAATCTAAACCTATGAAAGGCTCCATGCTAGATGTGATCAATTATTATATTACAAGTTGTATTGCAAAAAAAAGTTTTCTAACTTATTTCTCTCGAGTGAACCTTTTTTCCACCATAAACGTTTTAAGGCAATAAATAGCAACAAACTATGAGCATATATAATCAGTATGTTAAAATATACTTCAATCCTTATCAAACGCCCAAGTAATCACACTTTTATCAGTAGATGCTGATATAGGAGCTGTGACGTAGTAAGACTCCAATACACAGAGAATATCCAACCTACTTGACCAGGCATAACAGATTCTAGAGATTTCTCAACATAGAGAACATGAGGCCAATAACAATCTACCTCTGCCATCAGGAACAAAACCTAACTTCATGTCTAGGAGGGTGGCTCCAATTACCCGACAGATTCTGAATGATAATGATAATATAAATATCTTTCTTATTAGATATTCACTATTAGAAGTGGTACCTATAGGCCAATACAACCACATTTTTCCATTCAACGCCTTTCAACTTTGATCAATACAATTTTCGTTTCAAAAACAGATTCTTCTTGATCCTGGGTGAGAAAAACACTTGCAGCACGTTTCAAATTTCCACTACCTCAAGTATTTTGGTTTGCACGTCTATTGAACCTTACCGGTTGACGTCACTAATTTGGTTTCATCACCGATCATACCCGCGAAATAAGGTTAAGCGAATAGCGGCGATTCATTGTGATCATTGTCGATGACGTAAATGGTTGCACGTGCTGACCCTCGCCTATATTCTCGGATATTTATCAGGCCACCAAGTAAAATGCTGATGCGAGTGCAAAAAATTATGTCTTATCCGCATTAGGGTAATCAAATTACGAGATGTCTTGTGTTTAGATTAACTGGTACTACCATGACTTCCCCTATGTGACACAGAAAAGTGATTCCCCATAAACCAGACGCAGGTTTTATTCAAAGAAAGCGAGACTAGTCGGAAATGCGTATAATTTACAAGAACTAAAACGGTAAACACATACACAGACCTTTTCCCTGCTACATTGTCAAGTCAAATATTTGCAGAGCGTGTACATACGGCTTTCGGCCAATATCAAAACCAAAAAATATTTAGTTAAGGCTTAGACTTCATTCACTGAACAAACTGCATCTCGGTAAAGAACTGTAGGCCTAGGCTGGCGATAATGCTGTTTTATCGCTGCTATAGAGTAAACTCTAGAGGAACGGCGCAAAAAAAATTTGAAACAATAATTGAAGAAATTCACGGAAAAGTGGAAGAAAAATAAAAACGAATTGAAAAAAATGCTTGAAATAATTTAGTGGACAATCGGAATTTAAAATCAATGATGAAGTATTGGACGCACACTTCGTGTAACGTTTTTACCTTACACTTAGTGGGAATTGGATCAAGTAAAGCTTAGAAATCTGGTTTTACATTATCGATGTTTTACAATTTAGTAATGCATCATCAGAGTGAGTAGTTAAACTTTTGTCTTTTGTCTAGGAACTGTTGATCTAGTTAGGCTATCCTGATGATGCAATATTAAATTGCAAAACGTCGATGGTGTAAAATTTTTCATGAACCTTCTCCCTTTAAACTTGTATCCTTTCTGGTTCTCAGGCCATCATCAGCGCTCCAAACACCTACATCAAATTGAAATTGGCAATGCAAGAAAGCGCCAGTCCATGGTTATTAGGTTTTGGCCAAATTCGAATAAATGAATTTGAGAAAAAAGACTTTCTGGAATGGAAAATCATTAGCCAATTTAATTATTTAAGTTTAAATTTTAATTAATTTAATAAATTTAAATTTAATAATTTCTTGAAGTTTTGATGATGATAGAGTGTTTTAAAAAGCTCAAAAAAAAGTCGTTTTTTAAACTGAAAGATCAATACCAAATTTGATAATATAACGGCTAGCTGATATATAGTGTCTCAAAAAAACTGAGAAAAAAGACGTTTTCAAGAATAGAAGATCAATACCTGATTTGATAATTTCTTAAAAAGTCTTGCCGATCATGCCCTCTTTGCAGATCAATTCTTTTCAAAGGGCTAAACGTTATAGTGTGTTTCAAAAAAAACTGAGAAAACAGGCATTCTTAGAATGGAAGATCAATGCCCGACATGATAATTTCTTGAAAAGTTTTTTGCAGACCGATTTTTTTCATTAGGCTACATGATATAGGGTGTCTTAAAAACCTGACAAAAAAAGACGTTTTCTGAAATAGAACATCAATACCCAATTTGATAATTTCTTGAAAAGTCTTTCTTGTAGACCAATTCTTTTCAGAAGGCTAGGTGATGATAGTGTTTTAAAAAGCTCAGAAAAAAGTCGTTTTCTAGACTAGAAGATCAATACCCAATTTGATAATTTCTTAAAAGTTTTTTTTTGCAGACAAATTTTTATCAAAAGGCCAGTTGATATAGTGTCTCAAAAAACTGAGAAAAAAACACGTTTTCTGGAATGGATGATCAATACCCAATTTGATAATTTCTCGAAAACTGTATTTTGCAGACCGATGCTTTTCAAACGGCTACCTGATATAGTGTATCTAAAAAAAACTGAGAAAAAAGACGTTTTCAGCAATAAAAAAATCAATACCCGATTTGATAATTTCTTAAAAAATCTTGTTTTGCAGATCAATTCTTTTCAAAAGGTTATAGTGTGTTTCAAAAAAACTGAGAAGAAAAGATGTTTTCTAGAATGGAAGATCAATGCCCAACTTGATAATTTCTTGAAAATAATTTTTCGGATCCGATTCTTTTCAATAGGCTACGTGATATAGGGTGTCTCAAAAAGCTAAGAAAAAAAGACGTTTTATGGAATAGAAGATCAATATCCAATTTGATAATTTCTTGAAAAGTGTGTTTTGCAAACCGATTCGTTTCAAACGGCTAGCTGATATAAGGTGTCTCAAAAAAACTGAGAGAAAAAAAATATCCGATTTGATAATTTCTTCTCTTTTTTTCCAGATCAATCCTTTTCAAAAGGCTAAACCTTACAGTGTGTTTCAAAAAACTGAGAAAAAAAGACGTTTTCTAGACAGGCAGATCAATAGACCGATTCTTTTCAAAAGGCTAGATGATGATAGACCTTCAGAAAGAAGTCCTTTTCTAGACTGGAAGATCAATACCCAAACTGTGAAAACAAAACTGAGAAAAAACACGTTTTCTGGAATGGATGATCAATACCCAATTTGATAATTTCTTGAAAAGTGCGTTTTGCAGACCGATTCTTTTCAATAAGCTATATGACTTAGGTTGAAAAAATGACGTTTTTTGGAATAGAAGATCCAGAAAATTTGATAATTTCTTGAACCCAATTTGATAATTTCTTGAAAAGTCTTTCTAGTTGATCTATTGTTTTCAAAAGGCCAGATGATGAGAGTGTTTCAAAAAGCTCAGAAAGAAGTCGTTTTCTAGACTGCATGATCAATACCCAATTTGATAATTTCTTAAAAAAAATTTTGGCAGACAGATTTTTATCAAAAAGCTAGCTGGTATAGGATGTCTCAAAAAACTGAGAAAAACACGTTTTCTGGCGTCTTTCAATACCCAATTTAAGCAAATGCTTATTTTGCAAACCGATTATTTTCAAAAGGCTAGATAATATAGGGTGTCTCAAAAAAACCGGTAAAAAAGACTTTTTCTGGAATGGAATCATTACACCGAAATTCATAATTTTGTGAAACGTCTTTTTTGCAGAACGATTGTTTCCAAATGGTGTCCCAGATGACATAGGGGGTCTCAAAAAAAAGTCAGAAAAAAGACGTTTTCTGGAATGGAAAATCGATAACCAAATTGATACTTTCTTGAAGCATTTTTTGCAAACCGATTTTTTTCAAAAGAATAGATGATGTACGGTGTCTCAAAAAAACTGAGAATTTTTTGGAATGGAAAACCAGTATCCAATCAGAGAATTTGTAGAAAAGTTCTTTTTGCAGACCGATTATTTTGAAAAAGCTAGATGATGATAGACTGTTTTAAAAAGTTCAGAAAGAAGTCCTTTTCTAGATTAGAAGATCAATACCCAATTTGATAATTTCTTAAAAAAAGTTTTTGCAGGCAGATTTTTATCAAAAGCCTAGCTGATATAGAGTGTCTCCAAAAACTGAGAAAAAAAACACGTTTTCTGGAATGGATGATCAATACCCAAATTGATAATTTCTTGAAAACTGCGTCTTGCAGACCGATTCTTTTCAATGGACTATATGATTTAGGGCGTCTAAAAAAATGACGTTTTCTGGAATACAAGATCCAGAAAAATTGATAATTTCTTGAACCCAATTTGATAATTTCTTGAAAAGTTTTTCTAGTTGATCTATTCTTTTCAAAAGGCCAGATGATAATAGTGTTTCAAAAAGCTCAGAAAGAAGTCGTTTTCTAGACTGCATGATCAATACCCAATTTGATAATTTCTTAAAAAAATTTTTGGCAGACAGATTTTTATCAAAAAGCTAGCTGGTATAGGGTGTCTCAAAAAACTGAGAAAAACACGTTTTCTGGCGTCTTTCAACACCCAATTTAAGCAAATGCTTATTTTGCAAACCGATTATTTTCAAAAGGCTAGATGATATAGGGTGTCTCAAAAAAACCGGTAAAAAAGACTTTTTCTGGAATGGCATCATTACACCGAAATTCATAATTTTGCGAAACGTCTTTTTTGCAGAACGATTGTTTCCAAATGGTGTCCCAGATGACATAGGGGGTCTCAAAAAAAAGTCAGAAAAAAGACGTTTTCTGGAATGGAAAATCGATACCCAAATTGATACTTTCTTGAAGCATTTTTTGCAAACCGATTTTTTTCAAAAGAATAGATGATGTACGGTGTCTCAAAAAAACTGAGAATTTTTTGGAATGGAAAACCAGTATCCAATCAGAGAATTTGTAGAAAAGTTCTTTTTGCAGACCGATTATTTTGAAAAAGCTAGATGATGATAGACTGTTTTAAAAAGTTCAGAAAGAAGTCCTTTTCTAGATTAGAAGATCAATACCCAATTTGATAATTTCTTAAAAAAAATTTTTGCAGGCAGATTTTTATCAAAAGCCTAGCTGATATAGAGAGACTCCAAAAACTGAGAAAAAAAAACACGTTTTCTGGAATGGATGATCAATACCCAAATTGATAATTTCTTGAAAAGTGCGTTTTGCAGACCGATTCTTTTCAATAGACTATATGATTTAGGGCGTCTCAAAAAAATGACGTTTTCTGGAATAGAAGATCCAGAAAAATTGATAATTTCTTGAACCCAATTTGATAATTTCTTGAAAAGTTTTTCTAGTTGATCTATTCTTTTCAAAAGGCCAGACGATAAAAGTGTTTCAAAAAGCTAAGAAAGAAGTCGTTTTCTAAACTGCATGATCAATACCCAATTTGATAATTTCTTAAAAAAATTTTTGGCAGACAAATTTTTATCAAAAAGCTAGCTGGTATAGGGTGTCTCAAAAAACTGAGAAAAACACCTTTTTTTGGCGTCTTTCAATACCCAATTTAAGCAAATGCTTATTTTGCAAACCGATTATTTTCAAAAGGCTAGATGATATAGGGTGTCTCAAAAAAACCGGTAAAAAAGACTTTTTCTGGAATGGAATCATTACACCGAAATTCATAATTTTGCGAAACGTCTTTTTTGCAGAACGATTGTTTCCAAATGGTGTCCTAGATGACATAGGGGGTCTCAAAAAAAAGTCAGAAAAAAGACGTTTTCTGGAATGGAAAATCGATACCCAAATTGATACTTTCTTGAAGCATTTTTTGCAAACCGATTTGTTTCAAAAGAATAGATGATGTACGGTGTCTCAAAAAAACTGAGAATTTTTTGGAATGAAAAACCAGTATCCAATCAGAGAATTTGTAGAAAAGTTCTTTTTGCAAACCGATTATTTTCAAAAGGCTAGATGATGATAGACTGTTTTAAAAAGTTCAGAAAGAAGTCCTTTTCTAGATTGGAAGATCAATACCCAATTTGATAATTTCTTAAAAAAATTTTTTGCAAGCAGATTTTTATCAAAAGGCTAGCTGATATAGAGTGTCTCCAAAAACTGAGAAGATCAATACCCAATTTGATAATTTCTTAAAAGTTTTTTTTTGCAGACAAATTTTTATCAAAGGGCCAGTTGATATAGTGTCTCAAAAAACTGAGAAAAAAACACGTTTTCTGGAATGGATGATCAAAACCCAATTTGATAATTTCTCGAAAACTGTATTTTGCAGACCGATGCTTTTCAAACGGCTACCTGATATAGTGTATCTAAAAAAAACTGAGAAAAAAGACGTTTTCAGCAATAAAAAAATCAATACCCAATTTGATAATTTCTTAAAAAATCTTGTTTTGCAGATCAATTCTTTTCAAAAGGTTATAGTGTGTTTCAAAAAAACTGAGAAGAAAAGATGTTTTCTAGAATGGAAGATCAATGCCCAACTTGATAATTTCTTGAAAAGAATTTTTCGGATCCGATTCTTTTCAATAGGCTACGTGATACAGGGTGTCTCAAAAAGCTAAGAAAAAAAGACGTTTTATGGAATAGAAGATCAATATCCAATTTGATAATTTCTTGAAAAGTGTGTTTTGCAAACCGATTCTTTTCAAACGGCTAGCTGATATAAGGTGTCTCAAAAAAACTGAGAGAAAAAAAATACCCGATTTGATAATTTCTTCTCTTTTTTTGCAGATCAATCCTTTTCAAAAGGCTAAACCTTACAGTGTGTTTCAAAAAACTGAGAAAAAAAGACGTTTTCTAGACAAGTAGATCAATAGACCGATTTTTTTCAAAAGGCTAGATGATGATAGACGTTCAGAAAGAAGTCCTTTTCTAGACTGGAAGATCAATACCCAAACTGTGAAAACAAAACTGAGAAAAAACACGTTTTCTGGAATGGATGATCAATACCCAATTTGATAATTTCTTGAAAAGTGCGTTTTGCAGACCGATTCTTTTCAATAAGCTATATGATTTAGGGTGTCTCAAAAAACTGAGAAAAAATGACGTTTTCTGGAATAGAAGATCCAGAAAATTTGATAATTTCTTGAACCCAATTTGATAATTTCTTGAAAAGTCTTTCTAGTTGATCTATTCTTTTCAAAAGGCCAGATGATGATAGTGTTTCAAAAAGCTCAGAAAGAAGTCGTTTTCTAGACTGGATGATCAATACCCAATTTGATAATTTCTTAAAAAAATTTTTGGCAGACAGATTTTTATCAAAAAGCTAGCTGGTATAGGGTGTCTCAAAAAACTGAGAAAAACACGTTTTCTGGCGTCTTGCGTCTCGGTCAATTTGATAATTTCTTGAAAAGTTTTTCTAGTTGATCTATTCTTTTCAATAGGCCAGATGATGATAGAGATGAAAGACGTTTTCTGGAATGGAATCACTACACCGAATTTGATAATTTTGCGAAACGTCTTTTTTGCACAACGATTCTTTCCAAACGGTGTCCTAGATGTCCTATATGACATAGGGTGGCTCAAAAAAAAGTCAGAAAAAAGACGTTTTCTGGAATGGAAAATCGATACCTAAATTGACAATTTCTTGAAGCATTTTTTGCAAACCGTTTTTTTTTCAAAAGAATAGATGATGTACGGTGTCTCAAAAAAACTGAGAATTTTGTGGAATGGAAGACCAGTGCTGAAGTTTGATAATTTCGAGAAAATCCGTTTTGCAGACTGATTATTTTCAAAAGGCTAGATGATATAGAGCGTCTCAAAAAGCTGAGAAAAAAGACAATTCCTGGAATGGAAGACCAATACCCAATTGAATAATTTCGTAAAGTCTTTTTTGTAGATCGATTCTTTTCAAAAAACTAGATGATATAGGGTGTCTCAAAAAAATTAGAAAAAAGACGTTTTCTAGTTAGAAAACTGATCTAAGTTTACTATGACTGTTTCTAAATAAGTTATCTAAAAAAAATATATAGATAGATTCAAGTTTTTCGTTAAAAAATAGGTTTATATTTTATACTCACAGCGTTTTCGAGTGGCCGCTCTGAGAGTATTCGCGTCTTTACATTCTTATTGAGGAAACAAAGGATAGGAATACTCTCAGAGCGCTCTAAAGCACTCACCCGAATTTTCGTTTCACACCGGTTTTGGTTGACGTAAAAATGCCAGGTAACCTGACTTTTTAACAAATTTTTTAAAACATTTTTATGTCAATTAGAAGCAACTAGGACCAGAACCTGTAGTGAAAAAAAAAACGCCTTTAGCGAACATTAAACCTAGACAGTGTGTCGTCAATGGTCAACAAACAATGGAAGGAGACGGTTTTAGAAACAAAAAAAGCTGAAAGTCAAATTAAATATGTCGCATTATTCGGCCCAAATTACCAAACCAAATTGCCTACGGTTTGACGAATTCCTTTTCTGCACTAAAAACCTAAAAATGGCTTAGGCAATAATAATTAGTCAAAAACACTCATTATTATGGTAAATTTTCGGTTACGTGCGTCAGTACGAAATGCGAGATCCTTTTATGATTCTTAGCAAAGAGTCAGATGTTTATGTCGTTGGACTTGGATGTTTACGTACGTACGTGTATGTGTGTGTGTATATAAAATTTTATACGCTTTGGATTTTAAATTCAACGATCGTCACTTGTTTTGAGGAATAAACTATTGTTTATTAATAGAAACGCAGAAAACCAAGGTAAACCGAGGAGGTGGGTCTCCGATGGCAAATAGATTAAAAAAGACGATAAAAACTGTCATAGAGATGGTAAAGACCAAAACTGTCAAGCAAAACTTAGTTCACATTCAGGTTTAGTGATATACAGATGGAACTGCACTAGAGTTACATTAAAAAAAAACGTAAAAAAAATTGCTGAAGTTCTGAAAACATCATTTGAGATACAGCTTATAATAATAAACATATTTAGAACACAGAAGAAGAGCTTTAAAATCGGAAATTGCACTACAAACAATACACAGGGTGTTTGAAGGCATCTGATTTTATTTTAAAATAATATAAAAGTTACATTTCTCTTATTATGCACCTTTCATTACATTGTCTTATGTTTAATCAATTAAAAAAAAAAGGAAAAATTTAATAATATAAAACCAGAATAAATATTAAGCGTTTTTCGAGAAAGTCAGGTTAGGAATAGTCAAAAATCATTAAAAATGACTCAAAGCATGTAAAAATATAAATATGGAGTGTTTGGAAAAATTAAGTTTAAAATTATGGCCAAAAGCGGTTAAAATTGATTCAGAGAGCCTAAAAATGCAAAATAATAGTTTTTCTGAAAAATCTAGGTTCAAAATCGGTTAAAAAGGTACTTGAAGCGTCTAAAAATGAAAACTTGGAATTTTTGGAAAAATAAAGGTTAAGATGAAGTCCAAAATCATTTAGAATTTCACTAATGACAAAAACTGAAAAAAAAAGTGAAAAATTTACTAATATAACTCCAAAATAAATATATGACGTTTTTCGAGAAAATCAGATTAGGAATAAAGTCAAAAATCATTGAAAATAGCTCAAAACATGTAAAAATACAAATATGCACTATTTGGAAAACTTCAGTTTAAAATTATGGCTAAAAGCGGTTAAAATTGATTCAAAGCGCCTAGAAATGCAAAATAATAAGTTTTTCTGAAAAATCTAGGTTGAAAAAAGTTTCAAAATCAATTAAAAAGTACTTGAAGCCTCTAAAAATGAAAACTTGGAATTTTTGGAAAATAGAGGTTAAGATGAAGACCAAAATCGTTTAAAATATTCAATAACGACAGAAACTGGAAAAAAAGTAAAAATTTACTAATACAAAACCAAAATAAATATTTGTCGTTTTTCAAGAAAGTCAGGTTAGGAATAAAGTCAAAAATCATTAAAAATGATTATTCAAAGCATGTAAAAATGCAAATTTGAAGTATTTGGAAAAATTCAGTTTAAAATTATAAGCGATTCAGAGCGCCTAGAAATGCAAAATAATAGTTATTCTGAAAAATCTAGATTGAAAAAGGGTTCAAAATCGGTTAAAAAGGTACTTAAGAAGTCTAAAAATAAAAATTGGAATTTTTGAAAAAATAGAGAAAAATGAAGACCAAATTAATTTAGAATTTCATTAATGACAGAAACTGGAAAATAAATGAAAAATTTACCAATATGGTAATGGATGGCAAATAGATTAAAAAAGACGATAAAAACTGTCATAGAGATGGTAAAGACCAAAACTGTCAAGCAAAACTTAGTTCACATTCAGGTTTAGTGATATACAGATGGAACTGCACTAGAGTTACATTAAAAAAAAACGTAAAAAAAATTGCTGAAGTTCTGAAAACATCATTTGAGATACAACTTATAATAATAAACATATTTAGTAAACAGAAGAAGAGCTTTAAAATCGGAAATTGCACTACAAACAATACACAGGGTGTTTGAAGGCATCTGAGTTTATTTTAAAATAATATAAAAGTTACATTTCTCTTATTATGCACTTTTAATTACATTGTCTTATGTTTAATCAATTAAAAAAAAAGGAAAAATTTAATAATATAAAACCAGAATAAATATTAAGCGTTTTTCGAGAAAGTCAGGTTAGGAATAGTCAAAAATCATTAAAAATGATCCAAAGTATGTAAAAATACAAATTTGAAGTGTTTGGAAAAATTCAGTTTAAAATTATGGCCCAAAGCGGTAAAAAATGATTGAAAACGCCTATAACGAAATTTACTAATATAAAATCAAAATAAATAATTGGCGTTTTTCGAGAAAGTCAGGTTAGGAATAAAGTCAAAAATCATTAAAAATGACTCAAAGCATGTAAAAATATAAATATGGAGTGTTTGGAAAAATTAAGTTTAAAATTATGGCCAAAAGCGGTTAAAATTGATTCAAAGAGCCTAAAAATGCAAAATAATAGTTTTTCTGAAAAATCTAGGTTCAAAATCGGTTAAAAAGGTACTTGAAGCGTCTAAAAATGAAAACTTGGAATTTTTGGAAAAATAAAGGTTAAGATGAAGTCCAAAATCATTTAGAATTTCACTAATGACAAAAACTGAAAAAAAAAGTGAAAAATTTACTAATATAACTCGAAAATAAATATATGACGTTTTTCGAGAAAATCAGATTAGGAATAAAGTCAAAAATCATTGAAAATAGCTCAAAACATGTAAAAATACAAATATGCACTGTTTGGAAAACTTCAGTTTAAAATTATGGCTAAAAGCGGTTAAAATTGATTCAAAGCGCCTAGAAATGCAAAATAATAAGTTTTTCTGAAAAATCTAGGTTGAAAAAAGTTTCAAAATCAATTAAAAAGTACTTAAAGCCTCTAAAAATGAAAACTTGGAATTTTTGGAAAATAGATGTTAAGATGAAGACCAAAATCGTTTAAAATATTCAATAACGACAGAAACTGGAAAAAAAAGTAAAAATTTACTAATATAAAACCAAAATAAATATTTGTCGTTTTTCAAGAAAGTCAGGTTAGGAATAAAGTCAAAAATCATTAAAAATGATTATTCAAAGCATGTAAAAATGCAAATTTGAAGTATTTGGAAAAATTCAGTTTAAAATTATAAGCGATTCAGAGCGCCTAGAAATGCAAAATAATAGTTATTCTGAAAAATCTAGATTGAAAAAGGGTTCAAAATCGGTTAAAAAGGTACTTAAGAAGTCTAAAAATAAAAATTGGAATTTTTGAAAAAATAGAGAAAAATGAAGACCAAATTAATTTAGAATTTCATTAATGACAGAAACTGGAAAATAAATGAAAAATTTACCAATATAACTCTGAAATAAAGTCAAAAATCATTAAAAATGACTCAAAGCTTGTGAAAATACAAATTTGAAGTTTTTGAAAAATTTAGATAGTAATTAGGGCCAAAATGCGTTAAATAAGTAACTTTTAACCGAACTTGGCCCTCGTCGAAAGCGTCGCGAAGCGCCTAAAAATGAAAAATTTATTATTTTTTTTAATTTAGTTTAGAATTATGGCTATAAATGATTAAAAATTACTCACATCATCTAAAAATGCACATTTTGATAATTTTTGAGAAACATAATTTTAGTATAAAATAAACCAAAACTGATTTGAATCTGATCTAAAAAATAAATTTCTGGAAAAAAGAATAATTTGACTAAAATAACATCAAACCGAAAAATTGTTTTTTTAGAAAATATTGGAAAAATTAACACCAAAAATCAATAAAAATGCCTCAAAGGATGTAAAAATACAAATTTGAAGTTTCTGGAAAAATTCAGACCATAGTTAGGAACAGAATCGGTTAAAAAGGTACTTAAAGCGTAAAAATGCAAACTTGGAATTTTTGGAAAAATACATACAGGTTAAGATCAAGGCCAAAATGGAAATGTAGAGCATATGGAGAAATTGAGGTTAGAATTAGGACTAAAACATTGTTACATACAGTCTAAAAATGCAAAGTTAAATGTTTTTTGAGAAATTCAAATTTTAGGATAAAATCAGGCAAAACTGATTTGAATCTTGTAACTTGTTGTTTTTGTTAAAATGCTTGGATCAAAAGATGTAAAATTTGATTAAAATAACATCAAAATAAATACTTTGCCTTTTTCGACAATGTTAGGTTAGGAATAAGGTCAAAAATTATTAAAAATTACTCAAAATATGTAAAAATACAAATTTTGAAGAACTCAGAGCATGGAATAAGCCAAAATCGGTTAAAAAGTTATTAAAAGTGTCTAAAAAAAATAACATTAAAATTTTCGGAAAAATGCAGTTTAGAGTTGGGGCTAATTTTGATTAAAAATGACCCAACTCCTCTAAATATTCATATTTTGATGTTCTTTTTAAACTCAATTTTAGGATAAAATAAGGCAAAACTAGTGCCAATTTTTGAATTTTTTTGTTTTTGGTAAAATATATTTTTAGACCAAAACATGTAAAATTTGACTAAAATAATTTCAAAATGTAGAGTTTGGAATTATTTAGATCCCGAATAGGGCCAAAATGGGTTAAAAAGTTACTTAAATCGTTTAGAAATGCGAGATTGAAATTTTTGGAGAAATGCAGTTTAGAGTTGGGGCAAAAAATTATTAACAATGACCCACCTATTCTAAATATTAAAATTTGAATGTTTCTTTTAAAACTCAATTTTAGGGCAAAATAAGGCAAAACTAGTGCCAATTTTTGAATTTTTTTGTTTTTGGTAAAATATATTTTTAGACCAAACATGTAAAATTTAACTAAAATAATTTCAAAATGTAAAGTTTGGATTATTTAGATCCCCAATAAGGCAAATTGGTTTAAAAAGTTACTTAAATCGTCTAGAAATGCGAGATTGAAATTTTTCGACAAGTGGTTTAGAGTTGGGGCTAAAATTGATTAAAAATTACCCAAATCCTTTAAATATTAAAATTTTGATTTTTTTTAACTCAATTTTAGAACAAAATAAGGCAAAACTAGTGCAAATTTTTGAATTTTTTTGTTTTTGGTAAAATATATTTTTAGATCAAAACGTGTGAAATTTGACTAAAATAATTTCAAAATGTAAAGCTTGGAATTATTTAGATCCCGAATAGGGCCAAAATGGGTTAAAAAGTTACTTAAATCGTCTAGAAATGCGAGATTGAAGTTTTTGGACAAATGCAGTTTAGAGTTGGGGCAAAAAATTATTAACAATGACCCACCTATTCTAAATATTCAAATTTGAATGTTTCTTTTTAAATTCAATTTTAGGGCAAAATAAGGCAAAAAAGGTGCCAATTTTTGATTTTTTTTTTGTAAAATATATTTCTAGGCCAAAACATATAAAATTTAATTAAAATAATTTCAAAATGTAAAGTATGAATTATTTAGATCCCCAAAAAGGCAAAATGGGTTAAAAAGTTACCTAAATCGTCTAGAAATGCGAGATTGAAATTTTTGGACAAATGCCGTTTAGCGTTGGGGCAAAAAATTATTAACATGACCCACTTATTCTAAATATTCAAATTTGAATGTTTCTTTTTAAACTCAATTTTAGGGCAAAATAAGGCAAAACTAGTGCCAATACATGTAAAATTTAATTAAAATAATTTTAAAATGTAAAGTTTGAATTATTTAGATCCCCAAAAAGGCAAAATGGGTTAAAAAAGTTACCTAAATCGTCTAGAAATGCGAGATTGAAATTTTTGGACAAATGCAGTTTAGAGTTGAGGCAAAAAATTATTAACAATGACCCACCTATTCTAAATATTCAAATTTGAATGTTTCTTTTTAAATTCAATTTTAGGGCAAAATAAGGCAAAAAAGGTGCCAATTTTTGATTTTTTTTGTAAAATATATTTCTAGGCCAAAACATGTAAAATTTAATTAAAATAATTTCAAAATGTAAAGTTTGAATTATTTAGATCCCCAAAAAGGCAAAATGGGTTAAAAAGTTACCTAAATCGTCTAGAAATGCGAGATTGAAATTTTTGGACAAATGCAGTTTAGCGTTGGGGCAAAAAATTATTAACATGACCCACTTATTCTAAATATTCAAATTTGAATGTTTCTTTTTAAACTCAATTTTGGGCAATATAAGGCAAAACTAGTGCCAATTTTTGATTTTTTTTTGTTTTTGGTAAAATATATTTCTAGGCCAAAACATGTAAAATTTAATTAAAATAATTTCAAAATGTAAAGTTTGAATTATTTAGATCCCCAAAAAGGCAAAATGGGTTAAAAAGTTACCTAAATCGTCTAGAAATACGAGATTGAAATTTTTCGACAAGTGCAGTTTAGAGTTGGGGCTAAAATTGATAAAAAAATGACCCAGATACTCTAAATATTGAAATTTTGATGTTTTTTTTTTAACTCAATTTTAGGACAAAACAAGGCAAAACTAGTGCCAATTTTTGAATTTTTTTGTTTTTGGTAAAATATATTTTTAGACCAAAACAAGTAAAATTTAACTAAAATGATTTCAAAATGTAAAGTTTGTAATTATTTAGATCCCCAATAAGGCAAAATGGGTTAAAAAGTTACTTAAATCGTCTAGAAATGCAAGATTTAAATTTTTCGACAAGTGCAGTTTAGAGTTGGGGCTAGAATTGATTAAAAAATGACCCACATACTCTAAGTATTGAAATTTTGATGTTTTTTTTTTAACTCAATTTTAGGACAAAATAAGGCAAAACTAGTGCCAATTTTTAAACTTTTTGTTTTTGGTAAAATATATTTTTAGACCAAAACATGTAAAATTTGACTAAAATAATTTCAAAATGTAATGTTTGGAATTATTTAGATCCCGAATAGGGCCAAAATGGGTTAAAAAGTTAATTAAATCGTCTAGAAATGCAAGATTGAAATTTTTTGACAAATAAAAATTAGAGTTGGGGCAAAAATTTATTAACAATACAATGACCCATCTATTCTAAATATTCAAATTTGGATGTTTGTTTTTAAACTCAATTTTAGGGCAAAATAAGTGCCAATTTTTAAATTTTTTGGTTTTTGGTAAAATATATTTTTAAATCAAAACGTGTGAAATTTGACTAAAATACATTCTAAATGTAAAGCTTGAAATTATTTAGATTCTGAATAGGCCAAAAGTTACTTAATGAGTCTAAACATGCAAATTTAAATTTTTTGGAAAAATGCACGTTAGAATTATGGCTAAAACTCGTTAAAAATGAACCAAATCCTCTAAAATGCAAATTTTGACGGTTTTTGAAAAATTCAATTTTAAGACAAAATAGACAAAACTGATTTAACTTTCTGTTTTGTTTTTTTTTTTCTGTTAAAAAAAAATTTTAGCAAAAAACTGTAAATTTTGACTAAAATAACTTAAAAATGTAAATTTGGTGTTCTTTTAAGAAGTGTGGTTAGAATTAGGGGCAAAAATCATTAAAAATGACTCAAAGCATTGTAAAAAAAACAAACTTAAAGTTTATGAAAAATTTCGAAAAATGGTTAGGGGAAAAGTCGGTTTAAAAGGTACTAAAGCGTTTAAAAATGCGAATTTTAAATTTTTGGAAAAATGCATGTCAGAATTAGGGCAAAACTGATGATAACCCACGTCCTTTAAAAACGCTTCATTAAAAAAAAATGCGAATTTTGATGTTTTTTAAGAAACTCAATTTTAGGACAAAATAAGGCAAAAACTGATTCAAAACTTCCGATTTATTGTTTTTGGTAAATTACATTTTTAGACTAAAATAAATGAAATATGGCTTACAAGGTCAGGTTACGATTAAGGCCAAAATTGGTTAAAAATTACCCAAAGTGTTTAAAAATACAAATCTGGAGTTTGTTGAAAATTCAGGTTGGGGCTAAAATCGGTTAAAACTGACTCCAAGTATACAAACATGCAAATTTGAAGTTTTTGGAGAAATCTAGGTAAGAAATCGGTTTAAAATAACTCAAACCATTTAAAGATACAAATTTGGAGCTTGTGATAAAATTCAGGTCAAAATTAGGGCCATGGATGAGTCAAGACAATTCAAGACACGTCTCGTCTTGAAAAATAAGTGTTTTATACTCATATGAAGTTTTTTTCCTCCTACAACTTGAGATTGGACGTTTCGACTTCACTGCACTATCATCCACTTTCATATTCGTAAATACGATAATAATTTTCACTTGAACTACTTCGGAATTAACCATTTTTGTATCAAGATCACCTTGTATTCGTTCGCTCACCCTTATACATGACAGTCATTACCATTGTTTGAGGTACAGTTATGAACTTGCTGATCATGTTTTGGATGAGATTGTGGGTCATTTGTTTTTGACTTCTGGTATCTAAAGTTTTCAAATATGCAAATCTTGGAAGATTCAAAACGTGGAAGACTTAGTAAATATTGATCATTCTTAAGTGAAACCTTTACGACAATTACAGAGGAAACGTCTCTGTCCTTACATCAGTACTTATTAAGGATGTAAGGAATTTGTTTGGCGATTGAAGCGCTTTCTATATTACTTGAATGTCTGTAGGTCCTTTATCCTTCGTTGAAAGGTAAGTTGAAGAAGCATCCTTGTTACTCTTCGTTAGTTTTCAAGTCTTTCTTAAACTCGGCTTAGGTTATTGGGCAGACACTGTCTGTTGTGCAAGTGTATTTTTATTGTCTTCATACTTTTACAGAAATATCTCCTCTTTGAAAATATTCTGGCGCAGCCCGTAGGATCAGAAAAGTAAAAAACGAATAAACACTAATATGAATTTGTGGCTGAAATTTTAATGATTAAAATGCCTATTTCTTAAATTAGGTTTTTGCAAATAAACATGCATGAAAAGTGCAATTTGTTTCAATAATCGAATTCCACTCGCCAATTACTCAAATTTAATGACCCGCGATAGCACAGAGCATTGTTATTATTCGCGGGAATATTACTAAAATTTCAATAAACAATTACTCAAGAATGTACGTATGTATAAACAGGCAATTTTCCTGTTTCGAAACGAAAAAATCTCAGTCGACGTTAGATGAATTGAAAGCAGTTTATCGTCGATGCCGGTGGTTTCAATGTTAAATGTTTCCATTTGCAGTTTCTCACGTTCTGTCCGGAGTTGATACTTTGCATAATAATCTCGGTTTCAAAGGTTCAGAACCATCGAAACAGAAAATTCCATCACTGAAGATGATGATAAACAAAAGCGGGGTAAAGATGACGTCCGGTGAAGATGCTCACCATATGGTGGTGCGTTTGTTCTCTTAACTCGTATATGATACACGCACCTGATTTAATCTGCGTAGTCGTTAAAACACGCAAATATAATTAGCTGCCGTTTAACAGAGGAAATTGTAGCTGGCATTTCCTTTAACATAAATATTCTTTACAGCTCTGCCGCTAAACCGGCAATAAAATTAATATTTACATCACAGATTTATCATACATCTTATACTATAGATAATTGCACGTTCTGCGAATTTTTGCAATTATTCAGACAGTGCTTCCGTTTGCAATTACTATATTTTTCCTGACAAATGGCCTATAAATAATAATAATAATCATCATCAAGAACAAGAAGATGTTTCATCACGAGGCCTGAAGTTAATATTTCAAACATTCTGAAGATATTCGAGCAATAACGTAAGGATGTTATATAAAACTTCTGGGTCAGGGAAACGCAAACATCACAACATTCCGTTTTCCACATTTGAAAACAACATCTTAAAAATATCCAATGACTTTGGCTAAAAATATCCACCCAAGGTAATCAATGACTCGACGAACTTGAGTCCTGGAAAGGAGCACTATAATTGTTGTAATACGAGCACTTACTCCAAAGAGAAATCATCTGCGATTTATATGGCTTCTGTGAACCGGCTATATATCGAGTAAAATTCAATATTTACAAATTGAAAATGGGTTTATACAATCATTAAAATGTGCGAAAATCGGCCATGCACGCTATTTATAGTTTTTTACGATGTAAACAAACAGTGCGATAATTGAAATTGTGGCGAGAAATATTCGGAAAAGTTTCAGTCTGCTAATTACAAGTCGTAAACCGAAAAGAGATCAAGGAAAAACGGTTTTGAGATTGAAGAAACGAACCCAATAAATATAAAAAATGGCTGAACAAACCTTGGTACTTGGTAGTTTTAATATTATTAATACTCTCAAAGTCAAGTTAAAAACATACGAGTGGATAGAATATAACAATCAATTTTAATTTAAAGTCATGTTAATTGGTTAAAATCAATTTAGAAATTTTTTTACTATAATACAGTATCAATAGATCACAATAATTAAAATATTATTTTATTCTGTGGGTTTTTTTATCGAGGTTGTTGTGCCCTTTTTCCTATTGTCTACATTTGTCGACAACACCGTAAACACTTTCGGTGCTCTTCGACCACGCTGTGGAGTGTATTGTCACCTCTGTCATATTTCATTTTTTTGACGTTTGACGTCTGTCCGTAGTGAATTTGACTTATGACGTACACTACTTTGGGGAAAATCTGATCGATTTGCTCGGATAGTCGGGCTGCGCTTCTATCGCTTATGTCAAAACTGTTTGCAAGTGCCACAGGACTCTGAACACCTTATCGTAGGAGAACAGCGTCCCACTGGTATGGATCCCGGGCCATCGTGGACACGAAAGCAATGAGAGGGAGTCCTTCTAGCCAGGAGGGCTATGCATACAAAGGCCCGGAGCCGGCACCAGGAGTCCCATACTCTCTGGTCAAGGCTGAACTCCAGAAATGGAGTATATGCCAAGTCCCAGGACTGGTGGGAGAACCTGCGCGGACTATCACACTCCAAAAAAATGATCACGGGAACAGAGAGGGCAAAAGCCTAAACATTCCTCATACTAGATAGGAGACAAATCAGAGTGGCCGCTGCCCTGTACACAGAACATAGCCACCTAAGATTTCACATGCACAGAATCGGACTGTCCGAGGAGACGGAGTGTCGGGTGTGCTTGGAGGATGACGAGACAGTCGAGCACGTACTATGTGACTGCCCAGCATTGCCATACTCACTGTTCGGAAACACGATCATTGAGCCTCAAGATGCAAATGCAGTGTCGCCCGAGAGGACTGTACAGTGCTTGGTGGAGCACTATTTCATTGACGTAGTTACGATCAATCGAATACTGGGTCTTGGAATTGCACAATTTTCTTCTTGAATTTTGATGAATTTTTACATTGCCATGGCGGTACCTTTTGACGAAAACCAGCTGGCTTTATGCGTATAATAAATTCTCCTCCTCCTGCTATTTCTATTCATCTATCTACCATTTGTTCCACAGTCATAGCAAATAATCGCGTTGCAAATGTGCTGTTCGAATAGTGCCTCTTGACTGGAACACTCTCGATAGTGGAAACTGAGACCTTATGAATTCCAATTGTGAAGATTGGAATTCTGATGGCAGTAATTCCGACATTGTCTCCCTAACACTATTGCCAGAACTCCTCGGAGTCGCTGATAATAGGTCTCAGGTAGTTTGTCTTCTGCTAGAACGTGTCCAGATAAGGCTGTCTCATGTATGACGCTATAGATTTAAGCCACAAATCGTTGAGCAGGAGATGGTTCATCTGTGTATCAGTATCAACGAGTTGACATCGACTTCCAAGTTGTCAAAGTTTGGTTATCTCGTGACAAACATCCATGTTGTAATTTCTATTAATGGTTGAAATTTGTTTAGGCCTGCAGCAGAAAAATAAAAGAAAAAAATCATTAGAGTTCTGAAGATACAGTTCAGAACTGTTTTATGAGAGTTTGTGCAAGAAAAACCAGAGATGGACTTAAATGGGTTAAACTAAAACAACCATCCTTTCACTTCCCCTCCTAAACCGTCAATCATAAAATGTTTTTTTACCTCTTTTCCACCCACGTGTTCTTTAAATTGAGTAAATAAATGAAATAAATAATCTATTTGCCCCAATGACCTAGGAGATATGGACAGAGCCAACAAATTTCCCTAAAAATGGCAACCCTTTTTTGGGCTGGAAGTCCGCCATTTTTTAGGTTCCCATGACGTAATGTCGTAGTCAGCCCACGTCACCCAAACGTCATAGGTAGCAGCTTAAATCCGGACCGGGTATTGACTGTCGATTGTTTTTGATTTTTGTTAGCTTAGAAGTTAAGTTTTAGAAAGAAGTTTGAAGCTAGGTCAGCTAAGGTCTAAAAGCTTTTTCATCAATTTTCAACTTTGACCGCCTATAACTTGAGAACGCCTTGACCGATCGGGGTAAATCCAACTTTTTTTTCCTCTTCTTGATGTCCTCTTTCATCCATCTCCCACCATCGGAAGTTCCGTAGGTGCAATACTTTCGGAGATAGACCCCCTCGGAGGTCGATTTTTAAGCACTTTTAGAATCGCGTTTTCCGTCCATTAAAAAAAAAAACCTCTTGAGTTTGTTACATTCTTATGGGATTGCAAACGAGCCATTCATGAAAACACCAAAAAAAATGTTCCGAAATTTTTTTGAAAATGTCCAAAGGGGGAGTATTAGGACTTTTTTCTCAATTTTCAACTTTGATCGCCTGTAACTTGAGAACGCCTGCACCGATTGGAACGAATCCAACTGTTTTGTCCTCTTCTTGATGTATTCTTTCACATCCCACCATTGGAAGTTCCGTAGGTGCAATATTTTCGGAGATAGACCCCTTGGGAGGTCGATTTTTAGGCACTTTTAAAATCGCGTTTTTGGACCATTTTTAAAAAAAAACCCTTTCGAGGTTAATTTCATTCGAATTGAGTTTGTTACGTTCTTATGGGATTGCAAACGAGCCATTCAGATCGAAAACAGCAAAAAAAAAATGTTTCGAAATTTTTTTGAAAATGTCCAAAGGGGGGGATTAGGACTTTTTTCTCAATTTTCAACTTTGACCGCCTGTGACTTGAGAACGCCTGGACCGATTGGAACGAGTCCAACTGTTTTGTCCTCTTCTTGATGTCTTCTTTCACATCCCACCATTGGAAGTTCCGTAGGTGCAATATTTTCGGAGATAGACCCCTTGGGAGGTCGATTTTTAGGCACTTATAAAAACCGCGTTTTTGGACCATTTTAAAAAAAAAACCCTTTCGAGGTTAATTTCATTCGAATTGAGTTTGTTACGTTCTTATGTGATTGCAAACGAGCCATTCATGAAAACACCAAAAAAAATGTTCCGAATTTTTTTGAAAATGTCCAAAGGGGGGAGTATTAGGATTTTTTTCTCAATTTTCAACTTTGATCGCCTGTAACTTGAGAACGCCTGCACCGATTGGAACGAATCCAACTGTTTTGTCCTCTTCTTGATGTCTTCTTTCACATCCCACCATTGGAAGTTCCGTAGGTGCAATATTTTCGGAGATAGACCCCTTGGGAGGTCGATTTTTAGGCACTTATAAAAATCGCGTTTTTGGACCATTTTAAAAAAAAAAACCCTTTCGAGGTTAATATCATTCGAATTGAGTTTGTTACGTTCTTATGGGATTGCAAACGAGCCATTCAGATCGAAAACAGCAAAAAAAATGTTCCGATTTTTTTTTGAAAATGTCCAAAGGGGGGAGTATTAGGACATTTTTCTCAATTTTCAACTTTGACCGCCTGTGACTTGAGAACGCCTGGACCGATTAGAACGAATCCAACTGTTTTGTCCTCTTCTTGATGTCTTCTTTCACATCCCACCATTAGAAGTTCCGTAGGTGCAATATTTTCGGAGATAGACCCCTTGGGAGGTCGATTTTTAGGCACTTTTAAAATCGCGTTTTTGGACCATTTTTAAAAAAAACCCTTTCGAGGTTAATTTCATGCGAATTGTGTTTGTTACGTTCTTATGGGATTGCAAACGAGCCATTCAGATCGAAAACAGCAAAAAAAATGTTCCGAAATTTTTTTAAAAATGTCCAAAGGGAGGAGCATTAGGATTTTTTTCTCAATTTTCAACTTTGATCGCCTGTAACTTGAGAACGCCTGCACCGATTGGAACGAATCCAACTGTTTTGTCCTCTTCTTGATGTCTTCTTTCACATCCCACCATTGGAAGTTCCGTAGGTGCAATATTTTCGGAGATAGACCCCTTGGGAGGTCGATTTTTAGGCACTTATAAAAATCGCGTTTTTGGACCATTTAAAAAAAAAAAACCCTTTTGAGGTTAATATCATTCGAATTGAGTTTGTTACGTTCTTATGGGATTGCAAACGAGCCATTCAGATCGAAAACAGCAAAAAAAATGTTCCAAAATTTTTTTGAAAATGTCCAAAGGGGGGAGTATTAGGACTTTTTTCTCAATTTTCAACTTTGATCGCCTGTAACTTGAGAACGCCTGCACCGATTGGAACGAATCCAACTGTTTTGTCCTCTTCTTGATGTCTTCTTTCACATCCCACCATTGGAAGTTCCGTAGGTGCAATATTTTCGGAGATAGACCCCTTGGGATGTCGATTTTTAGGCACTTATAAAAATCGCGTTCTTGGACCATTTTAAAAAAAAAACCCTTTCGAGGTTAATATCATTCGAATTGAGTTTGTTACGTTCTTATGGGATTGCAAACGAGCCATTCAGATCGAAAACAGCAAAAAAAATGTTCCGATTTTTTTTTGAAAATGTCCAAAGGGGGGAGTATTAGGACATTTTTCTCAATTTTCAACTTTGACCGCCTGTGACTTGAGAACGCCTGGACCGATTAGAACGAATCAACTGTTTTGTCCTCTTCTTGATGTCTTCTTTCACATCCCACCATTAGAAGTTCCGTAGGTGCAATATTTTCGGAGATAGACCCCTTGGGAGGTCGATTTTTAGGCACTTATAAAAATCGCGTTTTTGGACCATTTTTAAAAAAAAACCCTTTCGAGGTTAATTTCATTCGAATTGAGTTTGTTACGTTCTTATGGGATTGCAAACGAGCCATTCAGATCGAAAACAGCAAAAAAAATGTTCCGATTTTTTTTTGAAAATCTCCAAATGGGGGAGTATTAGGACTTTTTTCTCAATTTTCAACTTTGATCGCCTGTAGCTTGAGAACGCCGGCACCGATTGGAACGAATCCAACTGTTTTGTCCTCTTCTTGATGTCCTCTTTCACATCTCACCATCGGAAGTTGCGTAGGTGCAATATTATAGGAGACATGTCCCTTCGTATGTCGATTTTTCAGCACTTTAGAATCGCGTTTTGTGACCATTGTTACGAAAACCTCATTAGAGATTAAATTCATTTGAACTGAGTTTGTTACGTTCTTAGGGGATTGCAAGCGTCCCACTCCGATCAAAAACAGAAAAAAAATTTTTCCGACATTTTTTCGAAAATGTTCAAAGGGGGGTATTACGACTTTTTTCTCAATTGTCAACTTTGTCCGCCTATAACTTGAACACGCCTAGACCGAACTTAGTGAATCGAACTGTTTTTTTTTTTCTCTTCTTGTTGTCCTCTTTTACCTCCCACCCTCCGTAGGTGCAATATTTTCGGAGATAGACCTCTTAAGAGGTCGATTTCAAAAGTCATCAAAATGAATCTTTTCATTTGTGCATTTGCCTTTATCAGTCAGTCAAACAAGATCTTCAAAAAAATATAAAAGGAGTCGAAAACGCCCCTGTATACACCACTGAAAGAGGGGCCAAAACTGTAAAACTCTCCAGATGCTCGTTGATTTTCCCCATCTTGTTAGGGAAAATCAAAATTATTTGCTTAATCGCTTGTCGACATTCCGGCTCTTCACCCTGATTCCTCCGAGGTACTCAGTCCATCAACCCTTATAGAGAGAGGTGGTATCTTCGTGTTTCTCCCATGGTTCACGTACACAGTAGCCTTTTTAACGAATTCAGGGTTACTGCATTCCTTTCCCTTTCGTCATATTCTTTCTCTTTGATGATGCCTGTCAGCATATTGCAAATGATATTTCCAACTTTCTTCGATACACAGTAATAGTAAGCTGCCAATTGTGCCAGGATTAATTTCAGTTCTGCTTCCACTCTCAGCTCGTCAAGCAATCGAAAAAGGTATGTGATCGAGTGCCAGTACCAGCAATTTGGTTCTGTTTTTTCCTATTTTATGGAGGAGGCTTGAGAAGATTCCACGATCGGTTAACGTGTGATCCATGTGATTCCAAACTTCCCTAGTGTCCACTTTTTTGCTTTAGGGAGGAGGAGAGTTCATTAGGAAGAAGTTAATGCTGCCCTAGTAATTTTGCCAGTTCATCTAACATCTTCAAATACTAAACAAATTTCCCTAAGTATTTAGTATAATGCTCGTCGATATCGAAGGGAATTGCGTATTCAGAGTTTCGTCGTAAAAAATGTAGAGAACCATATCTCCAATAGGTGCTTCTTCCGAGAGATGTACCTACACATTTTTCTTTTGTGTAATGAGGGTCACCCTTCCTCTTTCTGGCGTTTTTGCCGAGTTGCCAAGTTGCTAAATTGAACACTTTCTGGATATCCAGTAATATGATAATGCAGAATCCTTTTCTGAAGCTAAATTGTCTCTTTGCGTAAAACAGCCCTTTTCATCATGCAATTTGGTCTATACGCAGGGCACTGATGTTCGTCCTCTTTTGTCTTCTCAACGATGACAGCTTTGCAGTTTCCGTCGCCTCAGAAATCCTCCACGTTGCAGGAATACGTTTAGAAAAGTTTCTCAGGTGCCATTTTCATTTTGATCTGCCCAGTTTCCTGCAGCAGTTCTCCAACTTTAAGGTTAACGACTGAAATTTTTAACTTTATTGCAGTAAACTGATGTGAAAATTTGACGACGCTGCTGATTACAGTAACGAATACAATTTTTGTCTTGAACACTTCCACATTCAGACCATTGTTCTTGCATTGCCGATAAGTGGAGAAGGGTGACGCTAGATGGCGCCGTATGGCATGCGTTCGTCACAGCGGTGGCAAACTGAAACTTACAGACAAAACTCTTTTATGAAAGTTGAAAGGAATGTATTTTCTGTGAGGTATGTTAAAGGTTGAAATTGTAGCTTTTTCGCAGAAAAGTCTTCGTAGAAAAAAGTATTTCGTAGAACTCGCTTCCAGTCTGCATTTAGAAACGTAATTTCCTCCTTCCTGTTGAAATTGTTGTCGTGCTTAGAGATCTCAATGGCCTCTCTCGTTAGTCTCGGATAGAATCGCTGCGATTAATATGAGATATCCACTTGGTTGAAAAGGATGTAGTGACCTTATTCGGAGAGAGCGTCCTATGCTACTGCTGACTGGGAAAAACACAGTTGCAAGCTGGGAAAAACACAAAACTCAGCAGTAGCAGGTGTTAGTTGTCAGATTCCTAATTTCTCTTTCCTGAGGTGTAAAACGTTGGTTTGAAAGTTTTTCTTGCAGTCTTCATCAGTATACTAGTTTAACTTGTAGTCCCAAGTAGATACGTCACACAATTCAGCTGGATGTAAACAAATATTTGTATGAGCCATGACTTCTAAATTGCCTTCTGTTCGACTAAAGTAGGTTGTTTTCAACAAAAAAAATCTCCGTTTTACTACGCACAACAATACAATACTGGTTCATCAATTTTCCTTTACACTACCATTATACGTATATTATGTATAAGATTTGTTGTTAATCCCTAATCACATGCATAAATTACTCATTTAAATTCGCTGGAGTCGAAATGTGTATGGGACCTACAGCACGGGTAAAGTAATACTGACTCATCAATGCCCATGATTTCTTCTGTAAACATTTATAATGAAAAAATCGTATTTGCTAGTGAATGAATAGGCATTTCCGAATCAGGGCCTCTACGAGTTGTTTATGCGACCAAGAAAAGTGAGTCAGATTTTATAAGCCTATATATGCTTCTTACGTCAAAGGAGACCTTTGGTATTTTTTTTTACTTTTGATTGTCAACAATCAACAAAAACGCTAATTAAAATGTGCATAGAACAATCGGTAAAGTATCTGTTTGTCACCAGGTATGTGCGTTGCGAATAAATCATACAACCTAAGTAAGTCGACACTTAAAAGACATTTTATATCGGTGTTTTGCTGTCGTTAACTAATAACAACTGGTCATAATAATAATGGAAATTAGTTGATTAGCTTTATAATAAAGTTATTGTGTTCTCACTTTTATTATAATTGAACTTTGTGACACATTAAAAATTTGTCGAATTTAAAACCTCTCAAAAGCATTATTATGGGTGTTCGCTTAAAGCACAGAAAGAGTGTAAGCTAATCCATCAGCTGTTGGAATATTTTAAATGCAAATCTATAATAATTAGTACCTTCTCTATATCTATCTCGCTCTTGATCTAGATTTCTCCCTAACCTCACAAGCTGAGAGGGATCCATTTCCCTCCTCAAACTAGCATAGTGTTAGCTACGTCAAAAGCCTTTTCACACTTTCCCCATATTAAAGAATACTTCCTTAACATCTGCAGATACGAAAATGTTAACATACAAATTTAACGGAAGAGACGACATCCACCAGCGCATTAGATTTAATACTGCATGGCAGATGGCTCACAGTTCGAGAAGCAGCCCACATTGCTCTGTACCTCGCAGATTATCGGAACCAGAACCAAGTGTAAAAAGTAGGTGGTCACCAATTTGTCGATCCACCCATCTGCATACTTATTTCGGGGTCTACCCCTCATCAGTCTCTGATAATAGGTGGCTCTATTTCCAACAGTTACTGATGAGGGGTAGACCCTGAAACTAGTACGCAGATGGGCTGATCGACAAATTGATGACCACCTATTCTATAAAAATTTACTTACTTTTTAATAAACTATAAACTCAAGCAAGTACAAACTACCACAATAAAATGTCGGTTGTCCGGGTTGTCAACCGTGAAATGTTTTTTTAACTGTTCGTTAAAAGTGGATTTAAGTAACTTTTAATGAAGACGTATGTTCAAGCTGTTTTTGACTTATATGGGCAGTTTATTTCATGTCTGATATTACTTCTGCATAGCGCCGGAGACAAATTACTTCTCCTAATACGGGGTGTCGGTGCGTATATTATTTTTGCGGGTAACTTTCCGCAATTTTGTTCAAATTATAGGAAAAAGGTCAGTTTGGTGGCTAATTTGTTTGTTTTTATTCGCTAGTCTTGTCTTGCCAAGTGGTGTTTTCCTCAAATGGTAAAAGCAAAGGATGTAAGTAACCATAAACGCAGCTTATATATCGTGTTACCAGTGACGGAAAGATTTCAGATGACTTACCTGAAACAAAAGAAAAGTACTCATTAGGCTGATTGATCAAAAAATATAATTTTTGGTAAAAATTTCTTGCTTAATTAAATTTTATTAATACAACTACTTCAACGCACTCCGGACAACAATGACGCCTCTTTAGGTATCTTCAGTATCCGAAATTACGTAACCATATTTGAGTTCATCTTGTTCATTCATCATTTTGGCTCAAGTATCAAGTAGTTTGAAAATAGTTGACATCAAGTCAAGCTCAACTATAAAAAAATCACGTCAAGTATTTCTTAAAATTGTTAAGTTACTTGACTTGATGAATCCCTAAGAGCAGTAAATTTGGTTTTACTCTCTGCTTGCACCCAGTGGGTAAATGTAAAAACTACTGCACACCGCAGTGCTATGACCCAAAGAACGCATATTGAATCACAACAAATACCTGAAATCTCAATAAAATTTGAATTTGTGTTATCAATTCTGGGTATCAAACATTACCATTAATTAGTGCAAAATGCTTTGTTGTCTCCCCAACCGCGTGAAACACATGATCTCATACACATATCCTACAAATCTCTGTATTCGGTGAATTGGAACGAAATGAGATAATAAACGAGGAAACGGATTGCAAAAAGATAACAATAATCAGGAAATTCGTGATCACATAATGACGGGTAATTATGAAATTTTGCGTCACTAGACTTTTGATACCTATTCGCATTGATTATCATTTTAATAACGTTCGTGTAGATATTGTCAATAAAGCTACCCTTGAGCCCTGACCTGAATGTTACCAAGTGTTATTTAATCTTTTGTTGTAAACAGGCTTAAAAAGGGCACATGCTTGAGTTAAATGGCACTTGTTGGGGACACCCAACATAAAATGGGAATAATAACCACATTCTAAACACAAATAAATCCTCTGTTTTTATGCACGCCAAACGGCAAAAATAGCCAAGACCGCAGTTTTATTACCCTAGATAATGAAGACGTCGGTATGCGACTGCTGATTTTCCCACTGTCTGTGCAGCGTCGCCACGGATTAATGGTATGGACCGCTCTATGTGATTGGCAGATGCCTGCATAAATGCATTCGTTCACCGGGGCAAACGAAGTTGTTTTCGTATAAAAAACATCGCTGTCTCACGCGAGAAAAATATTTATCGATCGAAAAGTGGGTCAGCAAGTTGCCTGAAAGTTCGATAAACGTAATCGTTTGGTTTTCATTTGGTCTTAATTGTAGTCTAGTGAGTGTACTATGTTTCTGTAATCTGTTCATTCTCGATGGTGTGCAGATTCTCTTCTCGTGTTTTGCAATTGATAAACGGGTTTTTGATTGCAAAAAATGTGTTGTTCTAGCCCGTGTCTAAGTGGAAAAATGAGGAATTGATAACTTATGGAGGAGCTGGTAACGAATGCAATAAAGACTTCGTATTACCCCAAGGGTACGTTTAAGGCAATTTGAAGTAGACACTTGTCACCTTAATGAATACATTCAAGTTATGGCAGCATACCTGGGAATACCGCATAAGAATACAGTGATCTCTATTTCTTGACCCCAAGGTAAGAAATTTTGTTTTAATGTCGTACCTGTTTGTCATATTAAACATACGTGACAGAAAAGTTCTACAAAATCAAATTTTGTATAGGGAAATAAAAATGTATAACGATTTATCTGTATGCTTACATCCGTATGATGCATCAGAAAAGCTCGTAGTCACATTGGACAAGAGGCCACAAATTGACGTAAAAAATGACGGTCAAAAGTCAAAGACCATTTTTGTCATATTCAGACTCCTTAAAGACGTAATTAATAACTTTAAAAAAAGTCGAGTCCCGACGTTAAAGAGTCATCAACTTATGGTGAAACTTGACAGCTTTAGGTTAAATCTATATACTACATACACCGTCTAAGCAAGCGGTCCTCAAACCATTTCAAAGCCAATTCAGGGACTCCATATAGATGGATGCAGCACCTATAACAGCATCTCGAACTCTCCTCTGAAATCCTGCGCCCTCGCGAAGAACTCGAGATTCTAATAGTAAAACAAGTTTTACCACAAAAAGCGTAAAAAAAGTAGATTTACCTTTGGTTCTGTAGCAACAACTTGAGTTCGAGCTTCTTCTGTAAGCTGTAAGCCTCATGAAGGTGACATTCCTCTGTCTCTATTCTATTTATTTTGTCTTGCATCTCCTTCTTTTCCTCTCCTCGATTTGTGTCTTGAGCTAAGAAGCAGGCCCTCAACAATTTAGCTTCTGGAGTTCTTCACTATTTCTGTTGAGCTCAGCTTGAACCAGGTCTCTTAACAATCTTGGAGTTCCTTATGCAGCTCTTGAGGTTTTTGGTGGTAGAGTCTTCTCGTCCAGCTGAGGCTTATCACAAAGGGCGTAAAAAAAAGTACATTTACCATTAGCTGTGCAGCAACAACTTGATTTCGAGCTTCTGTAAGCTGTAAGCCTCATCAAGGTGACATTTCTCTGTCTCTATTCTATTTATTTTGTCTTGCATCTCCTTCTTTTCCTCTCCATCTTTTTGTCACACAATATGTTTCTCGATTTGTGTCTTGAGCTAAGAAGCAGGCCCTCAACAATTTAGCTTCTGGAGCTGTTCACTATTTCTGTTGAGCTCAGCTTGAACCAGCTCTCTTTACAATCTTGGAGTTCCTTATTCAGCTCTTGAGGTTTTTGCTGGTAGAGACTTCTCGCCCAGCTGAGGCTTACCACAAAGGGCGTAAAAAAAAGTACATTTACCATTATCTGTGCAGCAACAACTTGATTTCGAGCTTCTGTACGCTGTAAGCCTCATCTAGAAGACATTCTTGATATCTCTGTTCTATTTATTTTGTCTTGCATGTCCTTTTCCTCTCCATATTTTTGCCACATCATATGTTCCTGGATTTGTGTCTTGAGCTAAGGAGCAGATCCTCAACAACTTAGCTTCTGGAGTTCTTCACTATTTCTGTTGAGCTCAGCTTGAACCAGGTCTCTTAACAATCTTGGAGTACCTTATGCAGCTCTTGAGGTTTTTGCTGGTAGAGATTTCTCCTTCAGCTGAGGATTACCACAAGGGGCATAAAAAAAGTACATTTACCATTAGCTCTGTAGCAACAACTTGATTTCGAGCTTCTGTACGCTGTAAGCCTCATCTAGAAGACATTCTTGATATCTCTATTCTATTTATTTTGTCTTGCATGTCCTTTTCCTCTCCATCTTTTTGCCACATCATATGTTCCTGGATTTGTGTCTTGAGCTAAGGAGCAGGTCCTCAACAACTTAGTTTCTGGAGTTCTTCACTATTTCTGTTGAGCTCAGCTTCAACCAGGTCTCTTTACAATCTTGGAGTTCCTTATTCAGCTCTTGAGGTTTTTGCTGGTAGAGTCTTCTCGTCCAGCTGAGGGTGTAAAAATAACCACAAAGGGCGTAAAAAAAAGTACATTTACCATTAGCTGTGCAGCAACAACTTGATTTCGAGCTTCTGTACGCTGTAAGCCTCATCTAGAAGACATTCTTGATATCTCTATTCTATTTATTTTGTCTTGCATGTCCTTTTCCTCTCCATCTTTTTGCCACATCATATGTTCCTGGATTTGTGTCTTGAGCTAAGAAGCAGGTCCTCAACAACTTAGCTTCTGGAGTTCTTCACTATTTCTGTTGAGCTCAGCTTGAACCAGGTCTCTTAACAATCTTGGAGTTCCTTATGCAGCTCTTGAGGTTTTTGCTGGTAGAGATTTCTCGTTCAGCTGAGGATTACCACAAGGGGCATAAAAAAAGTACATTTACCATTAGCTCTGTAGCAACAACTTGATTTCGAGCGTCTGTACGCTGTAAGCCTCATCTAGAAGACATTCTTGATATCTCTGTTCTATTTATTTTGTCTTGCATGTCCTTTTCCTCTCCATCTTTTTGCCACATCATATGTTCCTGGATTTGTGTCTTGAGCTAAGGAGCAGGTCCTCAACAACTTAGCTTCTGGAGTTCTTCACTATTTCTGTTGAGCTCAGCTTGAACCAGGTCTCTTAACAATCTTGGAGTTCCTTATGCAGCTCTTGAGGTTTTTGCTGGTAGAGATTTCTCGTTCAGCTGAGGATTACCACAAGGGGCATAAAAAAAGTACATTTACCATTAGCTCTGTAGCAACAACTTGATTTCGAGCGTCTGTACGCTGTAAGCCTCATCTAGAAGACATTCTTGATATCTCTGTTCTATTTATTTTGTCTTGCATGTCCTTTTCCTCTCCATCTTTTTGCCACATCATATGTTCCTGGATTTGTGTCTTGAGCTAAGGAGCAGGTCCTCAACAACTTAGCTTCTGGAGTTCTTCACTATTTCTGTTGAGCTCAGCTTGAACCAGGTCTCTTAACAATCTTGGCGTTCCTTATGCAGCTCTTGAGGTTTTTGGTGGTAGAGTCTTCTCGTCCAGCTGAGGCTTACCACAAAGGGCGTAAAAAAAAGTACATTTACCATTAGCTGTGCAGCAACAACTTGATTTCGAGCTTCTGTACGCCGTAAGCCTCATCAAGAAGACGTGTTTGATATCTCTATTCTATTTATTTTGTCTTGCATCTCCCTTTCCTCTCTATCTTTTTGCCACATCATATGTTCCTGGATTTGTGTCTTGAGCTAAGGAGCAGGTCCTCAACAACTTAGCTTCTGGAGTTCTTCACTATTTCTGTTGAGCTCCGCTTGAACCAGGTCTCTTAACAATCTTGGAGTTCCTTATGCAGCTCTTGAGGTTTTTGCTGGTAGAGATTTCTCGTCCAGCTGAGGATTACCACAAGGGGCATAAAAAAAGTACATTTACCATTAGCTGTGTAGCAACAACTTAATTTCGAGCATCTGTACGCCGTAAGCCTCATCAAGGAGACGTTCCTCTATCTCTATTCTATTTACTTTGTATTGCATCTCTTTCTTTTCCTCTCCATCTTTTTGCCACATCATATGTTCCTCGATTTGTGTCTTGAGCTAAGAAGCAGGCCCTCAACAATTTAGCTTCTGGAGCTGTTCACTATTTCTGTTGAGCTCAGCTTGAACCAGCTCTCTTTACAATCTTGGAGTTCCTTATTCAGCTCTTGAGGTTTTTGCTGGTAGAGACTTCTCGCCCAGCTGAGGCTTACCACAAAGGGCGTAAAAAAAAGTACATGTACCATTAGCTGTGCAGCAACAACTTGATTTCGAGCTTCTGTACGCTGTAAGCCTCATCAAGAAGACGTTTTTGATATCTCTATTCTATTTATTTTGTCTTGCATCTCCTTTTCCTCTCCATCTTTTTGCCACATCATATGTTCCTGGATTTGTGTCTTGAGCTAAGGAGCAGGTCCTCAACAACTTAGCTTCTGGAGTTCTTCACTATTTCTGTTGAGCTCAGCTTGAACCAGCTCTCTTTACAATCTTGGAGTTCCTTATGCAGCTCTTGAGGTTTTTGCTGGTAGAGATTTCTCGTCCAGCTGAGGCTTGTAAGATGTTCCGATGTCTCTATTCTAGTTATTTTTTGAAGACGTGTACAACGTGAACCGTCCTTGAAGCAGATGCGCCTTGGACAGGTCAGAGAGCGATTTAGACCGATTCTAGCTCTAGAAACTCGCTCTATCCGGTGCACTGCATGCCTCGCTCTCGCTGAAGGCGCCTTCAAAAAGTTTATAGATCCCACTTTTGAACCACGTGGGTATGCTTGTTCTTTATTGCGTCAACAATGTGACACTTGCGATAATTTTTAGTTGAGTGAGATATTCTGTTAGGTAGATGGCGATGTCGGTACACCAGGAGCTCTATCAAAGAGGAGAGGTACGAGCCGAATTTAAATACTACTTTCTGCCTAAAACTATGCTGTCCGAATTCATCAGGATCATCCGGATAATTCAGGTAATGTCAGGTCACTTCAGGTTACGTCAGGTTTGTATATGTGGGTTAGTTCAGGTAGGCACTGACAATTTGGTTCAGGTTAGTTCAGAAAACCATTTATTATAAGTAAGTTTTTATCTCTCTGGGGATGTTAGGCAATGTTTGAACACTATAGCGAACTAAGGTGTTCAAATGTCTTTAATGTCAGCTGGCTTATTTTCATAAATCTTATAACCCTACAAATAAAAGTCTAAAGGGGTGAGGTCTGGAGATCTAGCGGGCCATTTAAGTAGGTCTCTCTCTTTAGATCCACTGATGTCCAAAAATTTCACTTAAGAAGCTGCGCGTGTTTACTCCAAACCACCATCATGATGACACACAATTTTGTTTTGTTGGGGACTAAATATTTCGTCTATGATCTAGTAAAGTAATGGCGTAAAATACCGGTCCAACATTAACTCTTTAGAGTCTTTAAGCATTTGCATCGTTCATTCACCGAACACTAATGCCGACTGGTACCAATATCTAGAATTATGCCTATTCACAGTACCATCAAGCATAAAAGAAGCTTCATACGACAAAAAAATAATTATAGACAAAATTAAAGTCAACCCTGAACTTTAGATTCTAAAGTGCAGACGTGTTCTACTAATTCTCGAACTAAGAGTACATGGAACTGGTGGTACTGTGAAGGCCTTTGGTGAGGTGGGTCTTAAAGGCCTGAAGAGGCAGTAGTTGAGAATGAAGCAGAAAAGGAAAAAAGAGAAAAAATGGAATAACATAGTTCCATCTCCAGTCGTGTTCACGATAAAATCTTCAATGGGTCACATTGGTGCCATGGAAAATTCTTCATAACCTGCAACTACACCCTACGTATGCTTCAATGAAACTATCACAAAAGCAATGCTACTCTACTTGATACAAAGTTCATTCAGGTAGATGCAGCATGAAGATTGTTCACGGCAATTATTGAAATTGAACTAAAGTCAACTTCGTGACAAATGAGTATCGATAGTATCGATCGATAATAAGTCAGGTCCGACCCTGCCCACCTTGCAGCCGCCAAGTCTGCCGATTGCGCTCATGCAACCCAAATGGTAAAAATCCATCATGACCTTAACAACCACCGCACTTGATCGAAGATTATTAACTTCCATTCTTCGATCGGTTTGCCATGAATTATTTATGGCATGATATCATGCAACTTAAAGGCTTAATTTTTTTTCGGAAAAGAACGTGGGTGGCTACTACCAACAAGCAGATGGTGAGTCTTTGCGGATATCAGCGGAGATAATGCACCGTTTATTGGTGAGTGGGTGGCTTGTTTTGCAATTATAATTTTTTGATATAAAAAAAATGTCTGATTGTCGCCGGTGACACCTACAAACCTTTCTCCAATGCTGCGCCTTTGTTATTTTATTAAATAAGTTCCTTTCTGTATTGTTAGTCATTCCTGACAAGAGTACCATTGGCAACAAAAATACCGCCATTCTAGACTTCATGTCTACCTTGCAGAACCTTGTTTGGAAGAATTACGAGTACCTAAAGCTTATAAATTGCCTATGTATTGTGTGCAAATATATTAAACTACTAGTTATGTAAAGTTACTAAATTTAATCTGCAAACGCATTGTTAATATTACTATTTTTGTAAATAATGTTTCACTAACTTTATCAAATTTGAATTCATGTGGAAAGTTACATAATCCGAAATGCCACATTTGAAGGCGCTTATCTTATGCAACAGTCCATAGTTTGCTAAACAATATCTGCTTATTGTCAAAAGCATGATTGCTATGACGCAACAATGTAAAATTAAATTTGATATATAGCCGCTGGATGTTTATAAACATCAAGCATCAAAATAACTATTGATGCTAATTATATCTTAAAATGATTACATTATACGGGCCCTCAATTTGATTGTCTATAGTTCGTAGTAATTGGCCATTATTGTGAAAAAATTTAAGGCGAAGGTTGAAGTATTGGTGCGGCTTAATAAGATTCATTCGATAAAGGTTAATAACCGCGTAAAAGCTGTAATAACAACAATGGAAGTGCACAATCATTCTTGTAACATAGTGTTTTTTGCCGGTCGTGTTACACCCACAATGACGTACTTACTGGTAGCATAAATATTAAGGAATGACGTCACAAGTGCGTTAAACTAAAAACAGTTTGTTTAACTACTCGCACTAACAAATGTTCGTAGAAAGGATGATTTGAAGAAAATCGATGTAGGTCCTAGCCCTTGAAGTTGAAACGTCGGTATTTGGCTCGTCTTCGAAATATCATAAAACGTAAAAGATACAAACTCAATTAAACTGCGGCAAAGTTACGCATTTGCGTGAAGTTGGTAAAGGCATTTTCGAATTTTGAAAATATTCGAAAAAAATCAAAATTACTAAATATTTCTCGAACTTGTTTAGAACCATATTTTAAAATAAATTGCGCATTCTCATGTCTAGTAGTTTATATTTTCGTTAGTCCCTTTTAACGATTAAAAAAATATACGGGTTATTGAAATTTGTCGCTTATTGTTGAAATCTCGAAAACTGCAATAAAAGATGCGAATCAGATTTAATTGGGACAAAGATATCACGTGACATCGAAAGGCTCAGCGCGTCATGGCATCCCTACTGCTTAAATTAGTTTTTTCAGTGAAACTGTTAGTACTTATTGCTCATAAAACCAATTTCTCGAAGAAAATCAAAATTTGCTATAATTGGTTTTATTTTTTCTGAACTTATTTGATAAAATTTTGAAAAATATAATTCACTTCTCTCTGCTCCTTATTATTTGCTATACTCTAGTGCAAAAAAGTAAATTGAGTAAAAATGTTGATGGTGGTTACAAAATGCGAAATCTGGCGACGCCATCTTGTTAAAGAAAAATGCTAATAAGAAAGCGGAAAGGAAAAAAATAAAGCCAATAAAACAAATTTCAATAATCGATTTTTATTACACAAACTATAGAGTCGTCATCGAGAATCGTCAAATTTCTATAAATACGTGCTAAAATAAATAAAACAATAAAAAAACATTTAATATCTCTGCATGGCCAAGAATTTTGGAAAAACATCCAAGAGCACATTACGGAAAAGCCAATCCATGTTGCAAAAAACTCAGTTTGGGTAGCCCTTTGTCTATAACTAATTTTTTAAATAATATTTAAATTATTTAATAATAATACAAAGCTTAAAATCTCTTTTTAACTCTACCCTCTTCCAACCACCAACCCATGTGGTGATCAACTGGCAACATCGCAATGGGCAAACATCAACTGAGACTGAGAGATGACAAAATGGCAGAACTGAAAAATCAAACAAAAGGACGTTGACACTTTTGTTTGCAATGTCCACATAGCAACAGCCCATCAATCCTAGGCACCTTAGATGAACTTGCAGCAAGAGTTGATGAGATACACGATTATGGCTCTTCAACCATACAAATTCCCCGGGAATGATGGAGTGTTCCCGACACTACTACAACAGGGCCTGGGCTAACTCGCACCTCTACTAACAAAGATCTTCAGAGCGAGCCTTGCATGGAACTTTATTCCAAACTGCTCGTCCAGGGTGAGGGTCGTTTACATACCAAAGCTTGGATGTAGAGGAAAAGATCCGTACAACGTACCTTCTTAATACGGACCAGTATGCGAACCAGGCTAACAAATCAATAGAACGAGCACTCCACAACTTGGTGGTGAAAATCCAAGATACCCTGGATTCAAACGTTGTCGCAGTTGGTATTTTCATAGACATTGAAGGGGCCTTTGCGCCAGTAAAGCGAGAAGGATCTAACCAACTGGATTCGCAACATGTTAGAATCCAGACTGATCACTACGTCATTAAACAATGACACTATCAGATTCACAACAGCGGGAGGTTGTCCACCGGAGTCCTTTCATCACTTCTGTGGTTCCTACAAGTCTCGGCTACTTTGGAACTATGAAGAGTCGAAGTCCACGAATACGCGGACGACTTCGTTACTGTTATTACAGCTGGTGTTCAAAGGAAAACCTAGCAATAAACTCTAGGAAAATGGTGATTGTGCCATTTACGTGAAGGAAGAGGCTGGACTTTTAGAGGAGGGAAGACACAATGGATCAATAAAGATCTGCTCGGATAGTCGGGCAGCGCTTCTAGCACTTATGTCTTTGCGCTGCAATTCCAAAACTGTTTGGAACTGCCACAGGACCCTGAACACCATAACGCAGGAGAACAGCGTCAAACTCGAATGGATCCCGGGCCATCGTGGTCACGAAGGCAATGAGAGGGCCCACTCTCTAGCTAGGAGGGCGGCGGGCTCTGCATTCGTCGGCCCGGAGCCGGCACTGGCAGTCCCAAACTCTGTGGTCAAAGCTTTAGAAATGGAGCAAGACTGGTGGGAGAACCTACCGGGACTATCACACTCCAAAAAATCTCTTACGAGAACAGGGAGGGCAAAAGTCCAAACATTGCTCAGACTAAATATGAGACAAATCAGAGTGGCCACTGAAGTGTACACAGGTCATAGCCACCTAAGATCTCACATGCACAGACTGGGACTGTCCGAAGAGACGGAGTGTCAGCTGTGCTTGGCGGACAATGAGACAGTTGAGCACGCCCTATGTGACTTGCCGGCTATTGCCAGATCGAGATACATTAAACCTCAAGAGGCAAACGCAGTGTCGCCCCAGAGACTAATCAGATTCGTTGAGGGTCTGGGCATAAAGGGTGACAACTAGTGGAGCTAGCAGGGACAAACCTTGCTGGTAACACTTCGAGTGAGCCACAATAGACCGCAGATCGCGGTGGAGGACTCTATAAGCCCACTCACACTGAATACAATACAATACAGACTTGCATCGATATCTGAATAGGTAACTGCAGATGCTTGAACCAGTAGCTAAACAGGATAACAAGTGCAGCGGTAAAACTAAAAAAAGAAAAAGAATGGAACTGGAGATTCTCTTAAATTAGAATCAACTATAGTAGACGATGTCGTGAGTGTCAAGGTTGAAGCCATCAGTGACCAGAGAGCAGAATATACTAAGGCGACCAGACCTACAAAGATATCTGTTTAGATCATTACATATAATTGAACCAGTAGCTAAACAAGATGACAAGTGAAAGGGAAAAACTAAAGAAAGAAAAAGAAAAGAATTGGAGATTTTCTTGAATCAGGATCAACTATATGTCGTGACTGTCGAGGATGGCACTTACAATCCTTGGAACAGTCTTGCAGAACAAGTTGGCACGCAAGGCACTTAACTGGGCACACTTAACTTACTAACCTAAACTAACCTGATTTATTAAACGATCATTAAAAGCACGTTGTTCAACATGTTCTTGTCAGCTACACAGCACGAATTCATTGCTGTGTAGCTGAGCGACCAATCTCCTCTTTTAACTCTTGTTCTAACAAATAGCACCAACGTTTCGACAATATTTCTTCTATAAAGAGAGGTAGTCAATATGACATAAATCAAACGAAATCAAGCCCTGGAATTTAATTGTGCTCTAGTTGCTGCCTTCTTAAGTACTTGAACCTGTTCTAAGGTCTAGCCTTTATTACTGTTCTTCTTGTACTGATATGCCGTCATTACAGTAAAAGTCACAAAGTTCCGATTGTGCAGAAATAAAAAACAGTACCTTTATTTCACATTGAAGTACAACAAAGTACTGAACGAGAGGAGGTTGGGACGACTTATCTTTATCTTTCGTGAGCTAATAAAATTCTGACTTAACACACAACACAAGATGTTTTAGCAAATTGATTGGCTGCAATTGTCGAGCTCGCAGCCATTGGTCAAAATTTAAAAACTGTAACTCCGCCTTTCTCTTTGATAAAGAAAAAATTTCGCTTATCAAAATCCTTTAATGACGACTCGTTTTCTAATGACGTAAATCCTGCAGATAGGTTGTCAGCAAAAAAAGAGATAATATCTGTACTAATGTACTTTCCTTTGGGTCGATACAACTGATATTCTATAATTAGAAGCAAACACGCCCGGTTATCTTTAAACCACCATACAAGTGGCTATAATAGGTTTTAGTTTAAACTGTCATTAACCGGTGATAATCATGACCTTTCTCGGATGGTACTGAATTGTGAAATCACTTTTTAAATCAGTGTCGCTTAGGCGATGACGATGATGATGCAAACGGTTGGCTAGTTGGCCAAGTAATTGATTAGTTGAAGTCGTAACTGCAATTATTTCTTAATGGTAATAACAGTTTTGGCTTCGATTAGAGACAGTTACAAAATTTAACTATTAAAGAAAACATGATTTTTACATTTTTGACTTGACGTGCTTGTTACGGTAAAGGGACCCAAAACTATACTCTACTTTGTTAAACCCACTTCCGGATGAAGAGTTTGAAAAACCTACCTTAACAGAAAAATACGTATCTCATATTAAGCACTCATTAATAACGTGGCAATCAAAGTAAAAACTGTTATTTAACGGTGGCTTAGCGCAAAGTGCTGAGCATTGTTGACGCACGCTGCTGAACCTTCATTAACGTAATTAATCCAACAATGTGCATGATTTTCATTTTTCTATGTAGTTAATAATCATAACAATAATACAAATTACCATTGTCCATAGTTGAAAATATTAATAACGTTTAATTTGTGCCCACATCCTGCAATTTTTTTACTCTGTGCAAAACTACACGGTGTGCCAATGAAATCTTTAACTTTGTGAAGGGATGAAAGAACAAAAGTTCCTAAAAATCCATTTATTTTGATTATGTCATCGTTTTCTGTCAAAAATTCATAGCTTTCTAGATGACATTTTCTAATAAACACGGAGTAGTTGCCCTGCGGTAAAGCTACATTACAACATAAGGTACTGTAATATTCGATTACAGTACCTGATGTAACGGTTATTCAAAAAACGGTCTTTTTCCAGAAGTAAACATGGTTGTTCCATGAAGCTTGCCAGTTGTTTCCAGGTTCCACCACTAATTGTAAAACTGTCAATGGTAATGGAACTATCGCCTAATGGATAAACCATTAATGCTTGTATTTCCAAGACCTGTTGATGATGTCCGTTAAAAAGTCATTTAGCAAGTGTGTTATGCAATCATCAGAAATAATAAACCTAACCAGATGAAACCTCCTAGAAAACCAGCATATTGCGCTTTGCGTCCTATCAATAACTAGAAAATTCACAGTCTAATAATTAGAAAGGTGTTAGATCGCAGGTGTAGGACAAATAGCCACTTCACTTTCTCAAAATCGCCAACGTTTCGACCTTTATTTTTAGGTCTTCCTCAGGGCTTTTTCAGTCACTGAAGAATGTCACCAAAGCATATACAGACCGTCATGACAGTACATAAAACCAAAACTGCTAAAATCCAGACGGTGCACGTAAAAGACAAGCAACAAACACACGGGCCAACAAAACAAAACAGGTTTTAACAATTTTGGTTTTATGTACTGCCATGACGGTCTGTATATGCTTTGGTGACATTCTTCACTGACTGAAAAAGCCCTGAGGAAGACCTAAAAATAAAGGTCGAAACGTTGGCGATTTCGAGAAAGTGAAGTGGCTAGTTGTGCAACAACTGCGATCCAACACCTTTCTCATAGAAAACCTCAGACGTTTGGGCAAATTGCACTTTTATGTGGACTTGAGCAATCCAAATGGCGCTTTTGAGATTGATGAAGGTTCAACAAGTACCTGATGATTGAGGCGTACGATAACTAAGGAATCTCCTATCAGACAACATGTGGACAAAATCTACTATATATGGCACTAGATAGCAGTCACTGCAATCAGCAATGTGAAATGGCGACAATCTTCTATAGGGCATTAGTCACTATATTTCTTTGGAACTCTAGCAGGTAGAAGACAAACTCTTTGCTGCAACATCACTTGGAATTCTTCGTCAAGCTTTTGAGGCGTCTAGGGTTCCTTTGGTTCACCTCTATACTTCGTAATGGCAGACAATCCTGACTCTGAAGGATTTTGGCTCATTAAATGAGCTTTTAGAACATCTAATCCAGAATCTAACAGAAATTTAATAATAGTGGATGGGTCGATGATGACTAGGCGATGGGTGTTGGCTTGATTCCAAAAGAGTGGTCCCAAGAGGGGGGCCCAGGGCCTTGCACCGCCCGACCGGCCAGATCTATTTCGTTGATGCTATATTGTATCTCAATATCAATTAAACTCCACTCAGAAGACCCAGTCCGGTGGTCGGATGTGTATTCTTCCCAAGTTCTGAAATCTAAGTCTTTTAGCTGCAGGACATTCACTCAGGATGTCCTCTACAGTCTCATCATCCTCCATGGACAGTCTGCATTCGATAGCCAAGACCGGTTCAGGCCCTATAAACTTAGCACTCGCCGCTTCCCTTGCAACAGAATCGGCAATTTCATTGCCCTCAAGGCCTTTGTGACTTTCATTGCCCTCAAGACCTGGAATCCAGACTAAGATTAGCGTATTATGCTCTCCAATGTGGTTCAGTATGTTTCGAACTCCTCAGACAGTTCTCGAAGAGATCGTGCTGAAGTCAAGTGCTTTGAGTCCGAATATATTTTGATAATTTTGTTTGTCCAGTTTTGATTGCTTATCGACCTGGTAGATATTTCAATGGCATGGAGATTTCCCAGACGGGAGTATCATGTCCGAAGGCACATCCAGCAAAGCATGACCGGTTAATTTAGCCTGTAGTGGGTTTGGTTCCAATGTAACTTCCCCCCCCCCGTGTGTTGTGGAGTCTGTATATACTCCACTTGACTTCCCTCTCTACCAGTATGTGGAACGGGATTAGCCCGAGAAGTCTTTCCATGGACAATGTTGGAGTGATGCCAAATGCCCCACCGATGGTCAGGCAAGCTTGACGCTGCAAGTTACTCAGTTTGCACCTCGCACTTCTTTGTCCGCCCTTATTGGAATACCAGACAATGGGTCCATACGTGATGATTGGTCTAATGAAAGTCACATACAGTCAGTGCATTAATTTAGTTTTTAATCCCCAGTTTTGTCCGCAGTACCTTTTGCATGTCCACAAGGACAATTTAGCCCTGTTGATCATTTTTTCCATTTCTGCATTCCAGTTTAGTGTCTTATCTAGTATTACGCCCAGATATTTCACCTCTTCTGCAAACAAGAAAAGAGGGTCGCCTCAAAGAGTTCAATTTTCTCCTCCTTATGTAAGGAACTACCACGGGTTTGTCGGGGTTGATAAACATCTTCTCTCCAAAACACCACTCATAGGTGGTGATGATAATCTCCTGGAGTAATGGTGTTATGCGTCCTCCATGAGAGCTTCGAATCAGGATCACAAGGTCGTCAGTCACAGCAAACAGGTCATTAACCATTACGGACGATAGAAAAGGTGATAGAACTCCCTGCGGACACCCCCTGGCGGCCCTGAAGCAAACTGTTGTGTCCTGAAGGGCTGTGATGATTGTTCTGTTGTTCAGCATGCTGAATTCCTCATGCACAGTTCAGCATGCAAAACCATTGCCGAATAGTCTGCTCTAGCCCTCTAGCACCAAAGCTCCTTCAATGTCCAGGAATATCCCTATCGCTATGCTCCCTTCCTTGAGTTCATGCGAGATCTTCCCGAAGAGGCGGTTCAATGCTAGGTGTTGGCTTGTACTCCATGTAGCTCATCTACTAATGTTGAAAGCTATTTAACGATTAGGCAGGTTAGTTCAGGTGCTTGGACTAATCCACTTCCATTTTTTTTTGCTAAACTCATACTTTTCGATTTTTATTATCTACCTTCTCTGTTAGCATTTCTGTCGCAGTTTAATTTTATTTGATTAGTTTACCTCAGGTTACTACTTATTTATTCTAATAAGGATCAAAAGTAGACTCACCACGTCAAGACCAGAAGCTTTCTAGTGACCAGGGTGCTCAGCTCTGAAGTGGGTACCACTAAGCTCCTTAAGGCCTTCACACAAAATATAAATTCCAAGAAGGCCTTACAATAGGGTTTCTCATAAAACATTTTGTTGTCGTAGAGGGCCTTTTGAGTTCGAAAAATTCTGGAAAATGATGAAGACGAGTAGGGAGTGTAATGCTTTAATATCGGTCGATATCAATAATAATCTAGTATTGAAAGCAGCTTTTTTTTTCGTACCCCCTTGCTCCAACCCCGTCACCATCAATGCAACCACTTGGAAACCTAATGACAGTTCCATCAGCGAAGAGGTTCAAATCAATCCAGAAATTGTGATTCCTGCCAATGTCGCCTAGGTTAAAGATGGAGGAATCTGATGTTTTGATAATCCCTGAAGTCGTCCTCGGTTTTCGAAGCTCTCAAGCCTTTGAGTACCAAAAGGTTCTCACGTTGCTTGCCCACGAATTTTGTCGTTACACTAGTCATCCTGTTTAGCTATTGGTTCAACTATTTGCAGTTACCTATTCAGATAATAGTGCAGGTCTGCTTGCCTTAATGTATTTTGCCCTCGAGAATCTGGTCAACAAAGTCGTAACTGCAACTGTCGAGGTAAACCTTCGTCTACTATAGTTCATCCTGATTTAAGAGAATCTCCATTTCCCTTCTTTTTCTTTCTTTAGTTTTGCTCGCTCACTATTCGTCTTGTTGAGCTACTGATTCAACTATCTGTAATTACCTAACCAGATATCTTTCTAGATCTGTTTGCCTTAATACATTCTGCCCTCTGGTCACTGGTTTCAACCTCGATAGTCGCGACATCGTCTACTATAGTTGATCCTGATTTAAAAGAATCTCCAGTTTCCTTCTTTTTCTTTCTTTAGTTTTGCCATTTCCCTTGCCATCCTGTTAAGCCTTTAAAAAAATCATCCCCTCCGCCCTTCTTCTAAAGAAGATCTTCTTCGAGATATCGACTTCAAAATTGGAGGTGTAGAGCTACCATTTCTTCAAAGTTGCATTGTGGTTTTAGAACAGTTAAACGAAATAGTAGGGCAAACTATCGTCTTTTATCTCTAAGAGACTTATAAACATACAAAAAAATTAATTTTCCACATCTCACCTTTCAAGTCCTTGCTGACTTCAAAACCATTGTTCGTACTACGAATGGAAAAGTTCTTCAAAACTCGATTTGGCCTGACCTACCTCCTATAGTTTACAAGATTATTAAGTTATCGCGTTGATAATTGAATAATTATTATTGGATACGCGAGTGTCTCTCATCAGACGTCGAAGATGGGGTGCATTAACATAAATTCTTACACACAAACACAGGTTAGGCAACTAAGTCCAACCGAAAATAGCCATTGACGTCAATGGCACATTTCTACATGTGTTTTGATAATAGCAGCAAACTTGCACGAAATTTACGTTTTATTGGGGCTGTTTAGAGTGACGGAAACTTTTAAAAATTTAATAATTTGACTGATGATTAAATTAACTGACGACGTGCCCTGACTCAACAACCACTGGTAAGCAGATTTCGTGTCTTCTATTACAATCAATCTTAAGGCAAACCAAGTCACCCTCTACGACCTCTGGTTTCGATTGAACTTGCGTGCGTCAATGCTGAACCAGCGACTGAAAAAAAAAATAGTACGTTATATTTACTTATCAATTTGTTGTGACAACGTATTAATTTCTTTGCAACATTTACGTAAAACAATAGTCACTCGCTTTATTTAGTTCCAAGTTGCGCCATGGTATGACGTAAAGCTAAAATGTTTCATTTTTTGTTCATCTTTTTTCTTGGCAATCCAACTCTTGCTTCAGCAAAAAGGCCAAGGTGCTAAAGCACAGACTTAATTCTAAGTTTTGACAATGACCCATAATACCTGTACCGATTTCGTGGTTTACCACTTATTAGGCGGGCTTGTTCTTCGATTTCTACTAGAGAAACTAGAGAGAGAGAGAGAAGGAGAGATAGAAAAATACCTTGCAAAGGGCAGGATTGTGCACCTGCTTGAAAGTTAACAACAGCGCTTGGACTAAGTGAGAAATTAAAAAAAAAGATTCAGAAATGTGTTTTAAGATCACTGATCGGGTTTGTGGTTTACCACTCTTCCATTAAGAGTCTTCATTAATTGATGGGTAGTAAGCCAAGAAACCGGTCAGGCAGTAGCTACGCCACCACCTAGTCAAAGATTTTAACGATTTCTTTTGTTTCGCTGAACTACTGAATTTGTTAATAGAAAATAAGTCGATTTAGTGCCTTCTATTAATACTGTATCTACCAGACTCTCATTCTCACCCTCAAGTGCTCCATCTTCAAAAGAAAATCAAACTATAAATTCGATTAGTGTACGTTAACATTTTGCACTTGCATCTCTATAAATAACTTAATTTTTATACACTTGAAATTCCGTAATTACCGAATTAATATGCTCCAGAGGCACCCATCCCGGAATGTTGTTTTTCATTTCTGACCTCATCTGCTATTGGAGTACTCTTTATTCCTCTACATAACACCTTTTATAAGCTGAATACAGGGCATGCCATTAATATTAATCAGGGACCGCCCACGGTAGATGTACCATTTTTTTTGCGGTGTCATATTCATAGTAATGCTCCAAACCACTTTTTGTGAGAATCTTTGTTACTTTTATTTTTTTTCTAATTTGCCTATTAGAGTTAAACTACTCAAAAGTTCTTCTCTTCGCCGGTGGTCCTTCGAGCTACACCCTCATGGCATGCTAATTGCTTCTAATGATCTATTGACGCCTACACTGCGAAGTTATTGCTTAGGGCCTTCTCAGAATACGTAATGATCCAGGACCAGGGCCTATTTATAACATTCTTGCAGTCTATTTTTAGATCGGTAATATTATTAATATGACAGTTTGACGTCAATGCGGCCATTAATTGTCCCGATGCGGAAGGCCCTGGCCATTATTAACATTTTTGACTTGGGCACCACTCGCTTATTGTAAATTGGCTGAATAGGACGTCAATTGGTAAAACTGGAGATGGTACGTTGGCCTTCTTTAGCAGTGTTGATATTCAGTATCTCCTTAACATTTATTGGCACTAGAAATTATTATTAACTAACACACACTGCGAAATTGTACTTAAATGTTCAATTAACCCAATCTTGGTAGGTAGAATAACTCATCAAACCGAACAGGTTGATCATCGAATGTGATCCAGTTACACCATTCGAGTTACTCGGAACTAATCGGTGCTCCTCCTGGATTAGATGTCATTGTTGACACTGTGAGATAACGGTCCGTCAAATGTTTAAAAAACCTGCGGTTATTTCAAGTAAAAAATAACTTTTTCTAATTTTGACATATAAAGTGGCACTTTTCAATACTGATGACAGTGACGTAACCTCCTACTTTTCGTAACTAGTTACGAAAAGTAAAATCTTTCGTAACTGGTGATGAAAAGTTCGTTTCACCCCCAGTTTCGGTTGTGGCACACCGATGCTACAGTTTTACGGCATTAAGTAGATACAAAGTGGCTTAAAAGTAAATATTGAAGTTTAATAATAATAACTCTCTCTAAATAAGTATTTATAGTCAAAATTATAAAAAATCTTGTATGAAACACGGAAAAGCCTTTTTGTGTATCTCATTCAAATTGCGGGAACTCGCTGCGCTCGTCCCGCAAACATTCATTCGTTACACAAAACCGGACTTTTCGTAACTGCTTACATAAATACCTATTTTTTGTTCGTTTTCGATTTCAACATGTAAATTAATGAAAAACAAAAAGATTTGTCAATGTATTGACATTGTCCCACATTTGACGTGTTATTAATCTGTCAAAATCTTTCGTTTAGCTTTACATAAAAGTAGTCCTTATTATTACACCCATTCCATGAGCAGTATTTGTCTAAAACAATATCCCGCTGAATGACAAAGGTTTGTTTTCCCAGAGGTAATTTTTTACTGCAAAAACAAATTAATTCTAATTAACGCCATAAAACCGCAATCATGCAAATATAAAACAGTAGTAAAATGCATAGTTATAAACGTGTGTTAATGCAAATAAAACAAATTGTTCGTTTTCTGTTGGTTACCACAACATTCCTTTTACTGTAGAGGGTGGTCCACTTACTACGGTTCACCCAATGCAGTTCTAAATCGTTTACTAGAACCACTAAGTGCTCTTTTTACATCTCTTATCAAATGTATCGAAAACGAAACAAAAGAAGCAGAAAATGAAACCCATTTTCAACTTGAGTGAAGGATACTCCAATTGTCCAAAACATACCAAAATTGGCCAAATAACCTAAAAAATGTCAAAGTTTTTATAGTTGTCAAAAACTCAGCAAAAAGGAAGAGACCAAAAAGGAAAAGGCATAACTATCCCAATTATTAGGAGGATAACGGAAATCTTCAAACCTTAACAAAAAGTCACCAAAACCAATCAGAGGATGGCGAAAGTTACCATACAAAATTCCATAAATATGTAAAAGTTTCCAAAAGTGTCTAAAAGTTGTACAAGAGTCACCGAAGAAAACCAAAATACTAAGAAAATAAACAGGTACATCACGTGATGGTGAAAATCTACAAAATGCGTCACCATAAGACCTCAGCAAACGTCAAGAGTTACAAAAAAGAACAAACAAATTTTTAAACTCAAAAGTAACCAACATTGAAGGTTGCTGAGCGATGCCCTAAAAATTACTCCCTCTAGTCCCTATAAGTCCTCAAGAGCTGAAAAATCATCCATGTTTAGTGAAGGTAACCCAAAGTGTGAAAAAATGTATCAAAACCCACAAAAAAGTCCTCGAAGGTCGCTAAGAGTTACCAAAACATTCCACAAATACAAGGAAATTCACAACTCGAATGGAGTGAATCCAACGGTTTTTTGTTCTTTTTGATGTCCTCTTTCACTTCCCACCAAAGAAAGGCCCGCAGGTTCTATAGTTTGGACGGTAGAGTTCTTCGGTTGTCGATTTTTAGGTACTTTTAGAATGTACTTTGGAGGCATTTAGAAAAAAGCCCACTTATTGAACTAATTTCATCCTTATTATGTTTGTTACCTTCATAGGGGATTGAAATTGCCTCATTCCGATCAAAAATATAGTAATACACTAAAAGTGAAAAGCATTATTCCTCTTTTTTCTCATTTTCCAACTTTGACCGCATGTAACTTAAGAACATTGTATTGAATCTAAGTGTTTTTTGTTCTTTTTGATGTCCTCTTTCACATCACACCATTGGAAGTTCTGTATGTGCAACATTTTCGGAGATAAACCCTTTCGGAGGTCGATTTTTAGGCATTTTTAGAATCGCGTTTTTAGACCATTTAAAAAAAACTCATTAAAGGTTAAATTCAGTCGAATTTCTTAGGGGATTGCAAGCGTGCTCTGCTATTCTGATGAAACAACCAAGAAATTTTCCGAAAATGTCCAAACAATATTACGACTTTTTTTTCAATTCTCAAATTTGACCGCCTGTAACTTGAGAACGCCTCGAACGAGTGGAGAGAATCCTACTGTTTTATCCTCTTCTTGGTGTTTTCTTTCACCTCCCACCCTTTCACCTCCCACGTAGGTGCAATATTTTTGGAAATAGACTCCTTCGGTGGTCGATTTTTAGGCACTTTGAGAATCGCGTTTTTAGATCGTTTCAAAAAAAAAACCTCTATAAAGGTTAATTTCGATCGAATTGAGTTTGTTACGCTTTCAGTGGATTCCAAAAGTATCATTCCGATCAAAAACAGCAAAAACAAACTTCGAAGCAAATTTTTAAAATGACTAAAGGGGCTATTTGATGTCCTCTTTCACCTCCCATCAAAGAAAGTCCCGTAGGTTCAATAGTTTGGAAGACAAACTTCGGTGGTCGATTTTTAGCTTCTTTTAGAATGTGTTTTGGCGGCATTTAAAACAAAGTCCACCTATGGTACTATTTCACTCTCATTATATATGACTAAAATAGTCTCATTCCGATCAAAAACGACGAAAAAAAATACCATAATTTTTCCTAAATTGACCAAAGGGGGGGATACCGAAAATGAGGGGATACCGAAAATCCTCAAAGCGCATCAAAAAGTCATCAAAATACCTACTTCAGAGGTCGGCGAAAGTTACCCAACAGTCCCAAAAGCCATAAATATGTAAGTTTTCAAAGGCCTCTAAAAAATTACCAAAAGAGACCAAAACATAAAGAGAGTTAAAAAAAATTAATACAGCTGTGTCAAAAGTTGGTGAAGGATGGTGAAAATCCACAAAATGTATCAGGAGTCACCAAAAGGCCTCAGAAATCGTCAAGAGTTATAAAATTTCTAAACCTCATCAAAAAAAGGAAAACTTCGAAGGTTGCTGAATGATGCCAAATGTCTCTAAAAATACCAAAAGTAATCAAAAATGGGCTTAGGTCGAGGTTTACCAAAAGCCTACAAAATAGCCACCATAACCCTTCTAGAAGTATTCCCGCTAGTCCATAAAAGTCCTCAAGAGGTGGAAAAAAGTCATCAGAGTTGCTAAAAAAAGAACGAAAGCAACGAGGGATTGGAGAAGAGGAGAGAGCATCTTGATATTTCGTGAAGGTAACCCAAAGTGTGAAAAAAAGGATCAAAACTGACAAAAAAGACCTCGAAGGTTGCTGAGATTTACCAAAACATCCCATAAATACAGGATGATTTACAACTCAGTCACTCATTGAACAGATATTGAAGACTAAATCAAGTGGTCAATTCATATATTTTTCTCAACTTTCTGAATGCTGAGATATTAGCCTCAATCAATTTTTGAAAAGATGTTTACTTTATTGACGTCTTTAGTTAACAAGAACTTAAACTGCACCATTTAAAAAAAATAACTAATTTAATTTACAATTAGAGTCTACCAATTTAATAGCAAATTCAATTATCCACTTTTTTATTCTTAATGTGAAAGAATTCAGTAAAAAGAAAATGAAATAAACAAAAATGTTTTCAAAAAAAAAGATAATATGGAAAAGCCGGCAGCTTAAGAAGAGGTAGTTTAGGGGTGGGTCACACAATTTTTTTTAACTAATGTAAATTACAATTAGGGTGTGCCAATTTCATAACAGTCAATTAAACACTTTTTAATTATTGTCAATTTTTTGAGAACCTGGGTATTGTGTGAGAAAACTGGGATAATATCAACCAATTCAATGAAAAAATTAAATAAGTAACAAAAAAAAAATCTTTTCAGGAAAAAAATAATATGAAAAAAACAGGCAGCTTAAGAAGGGGCAGTTTAGGGTTGGGTCACATAATTTTCTTTTTTTTTCTTGTTAATTTTTTTGGGAAAGTGAGCATTTTGTGAGGAAACTGCCATAATGTGAAAACATTCAATAAAAAAGAAGAAAATTACTATAAAACTGCGATAATGTATAACTGCGAAATAATAAAAAAAATATAGAAAAGCCGCTTCTTTTGAAGTTTTCTACACATTACGTTTATTGAGTAGTGAATCAACTAAGTGTATCTCCTGATGGTAAACATGCGCTTATTTATGTACAGAAGAGGCTTAAAAAGACTACCTAACTAACAATTTAGGTTAAATCGACCGCATTTCGACCTGAATCTCTTTAACTTCAACAGGAAAATATTCCTTAAATTTGTTTGTCTTTTTCTTAAATTAGAAAAAACTTTTAAGTACAAAATAGGTCAGAAAAGGATTTTATTTCTAGATAGTTGAATCGACCAAGAAGTTGGGTTTTCTCTCTGTTACTTAAATGGTGGGCGGACATTAGCAAAATGCGCCTAGTTTTTACCAAACTTCAACCTTTAAAATCCTCACCGGGTTACGCGTGTGTCTTTGGAATGACCGACGTTTACTTAATTACCGTGGCAATTGATTGAACCAATTTGAATTAATTAAAACAAATTGTAATTCCTTTCACTGATTAGAGATTCGGTATTCAAATGATCAGCAGTCCTTTACCTATGTGACTGTAAGATCAACCACACAAACGTAAATGTAAACTGAACCTATTAGACGGACAATACTAATGACATGTGTACATATTTTGAAGATGCAACAATCGAGATGCAAAACTTCCTGATTGATACTTGACAATAGTACAAACATGTTTACACAATCAAAAAATGTTGTTATTGTCTAAAGGAATTAAGAAATTTATGTATATAAAAAAATACAGAAACAATAAAAAAAAAGGAGGAAAGTGTTAGGAGACCTTCTGTGACACATTTTACTAGCGTAGTAAATCCTAATGACCGCACTTTGCGCTTTTTTATGTCAAAGGTTGAAATTAGCGGGTTCCAAAAGCGCCATAAAACCACAGTAATTATCCGAAACACGAACAACTCGACTTGTTAAAAACTCACCTCAAGATGTTTTCTGTTGAAATACAACCTCCCAAACATAACACACACCTTAATTTTGCTTGTAAATAGCGGAAAAACAGTAATTCCGACTTGACGCCATTAGCGACGGTCCAAAGATTGCCGGACACTTTTTTTGTCAATTTTTCGTTAAAATTCCACTTTTTCCACGAATCGTTCGCATTTTTTTGAGAAGTTTCGTTTCGTTCGTTAGTTCGTTAAATCGAAATTTTATTCACGGTGGGTTTCGCGCCGAGCAAAAATAGAAAGTCCATACGAAACACGTCGAATTGGTGTATACCGGAACGTGAGACACTGACTTTCATTGACGTCAATCGGCGTTTTCAGATTTACATGTGCAACCGAATTTCAGAGGAATAGTAGAAGGTATTCAGCTGATCAACAAACAATCGAGAAAGACATGACGAAGTAATTATCGGTTTACGTATGTAATTGGTAATTGGCATCCCGGATAAGAAACGTGCTCGTAGCGCGATCCTATCTTGTGGTAGGTGAGATGTGAACCAAACTAGAGGAATTGATATTTTAAAATAACAGTTCCCTCTCAAAACAAGTCGATTATGTAAATTTACAGGGTGTGTAAAAAATAAGTTAGAAACCCGCAAGGTTTAGTGCTACAGTGTGAAAAGTAAAAAAAAATAGTAGGAGGTGTTCTTTTTCATCATTTTCTCATTAGTTTCTGTCAAAACTTCAGAGCCTTCTAGACGACGTTTTCTAATGAACACGGGGTATGTGAGACTGATAAATAATGGTAAATGGTCGTGGCTGCCATAAACATAACCCCTCGTAGATCCGCCACTCAGTAGTGGAAGGCCTGGAATGTCACATAATTCCATAAATTCACATAATTTTTTGAAAAGCAGGAAATAAATAAATTATAAAACCCCAAGTCACGAAATCTGGAGTTTTACAATTTCAATACTTGAAAAAAATTTGATTAAGATACAAAAAATAGTAATGACAAAATATGCTCTGATGAAGCTTAAATAAATAATCGAAACGTCGGGTACTGACAGGAAAAATTAGTCAAAAAAATAAATAAATTGTAAAACAAACAAAAACCTCAACAATTTGTTTTAAAGGAGAAAAAACTGGTAATCACTGTGTTTACTATTTCAGTACTTAAAAAAAAATGGTTTAAGATAAAAAATAAGAAACGACAAAAAAGGCTGTGATTAAGCTTACTTAAACATTGTAGGTATTAATGAGAAGGGTTTAAGTCCTAGGAAATAGTAATACAATGTGTGTATTTTTTTCCCATACTCGCACTGTTTTAATATGTAAGGTTTATGTTTCGGCAGTCAAGACAACCACTTACTTAGTTAATTGCTATTGAACATGTCAAGATGTAATATTTTTGCAAATTTCCTTTACAAGCCTTCATGGACACTTTTTAATTAGGTACTTACCCATTAACCATCAGGTTTGGGTACCAATTTTAACACGCATTACACGTGTTCGAAAAGAAAATTATTGATTACATGATTTATGGCACCCTTTTAACACCAATAAAGGATTTTTTTCTAGTTCGTATTGCAAATGACCAGTTAACACGCATAAAATGAGAGGGAGAAAGATCACGTGAGAACTTGAAATGTAGTGAAGAAGGGATAAGGATAAAAAGTGAAGAAAATGTAACGGAAAGTTACAGAAAATGAGAGAACAAATTAGGAAGAAAAGAGAAAGATTCACAACTGTGCAAACAGAAAAAGGAAATAAGGAAAAAACAACTTGTAAAAAAATCAACAAAATTAAAAGAATAGAAAATTAATGCTTAAGAAAAAAGTAAAACTCCCAAAAAATGTTTATACATTTTTATCAAAAGTTTTCGTTAAAAAAAAACTCTCGAAGAACCAACAATTGTAGAGAAAAAAATAAAGTGAATAAAAGAAGAATACAATAGGAACTTCAAACGCAAAAAACGAGAAAAGTTGAATTAGAAGTAAGGAGAAAACAAATGGAAGAAAAATCTTGCTAAAGGAACAAGATACAAGAGGAAAAATACAAAGTAACTATGCCCAACAATTAACAACAAAAGGAAAAAAAAGTGAGGAGAAGAGCTTACTGACAAATCATAAAAAAAAAACAATACAAAGACATTCGAAATATCCCAAATTAAACAGAAACACTGAGCATAGACAACGTCAAAAAGTAGAATTATAAAAAAATGTTGGGCAAATTATAACAAAATACCAGACAAAAATAATGTTATAAGTGACGCTCCAAAACGCTCAAAAGCTAAAAGAGATTAATGGGCTTTAAAAAATAATAGAATAGGAAACAAAAAAAGATAAAAAAATCAAGATAAAGAATCAAAAAATAAAAAGCTAAAAAAAGGGGCAAAGGTGATGTTGAAATGATCAAAATATACTAGAAATGCCACTTCAGAAAAAAATCTAAAAAAAAATTATTAACAGAAAGAACAAGCAAATGCAATAACCTAAATGAAAGATCCAAAAGGGGTATAATTATAAATTCAAAAACTAAAAAATTCGTGACCAAAACTTGAGGACGACTGTTGGGTTTTCAAGGAATAGGAAGAAAAAAATACCAGAATAGCAACAAGAGGCAATAAAATAGAAGAAAACATACTTGTAAAAGCAAATAACGACAGAAACACGAAATGGGGGCAATGAATGATCTAGAAAAGATTAAAATAGACGAAGAAAAAATTAGTATAAATATGGAAACAGAGAGATCTTGAATACTATAAGAAAGACAAAGAATAGAAAACAAATTTAAAAATCAACAAATGAAAATTACAGCTTCAGAAACAAAATTGGCCACTGAAATAACGTTTAAGAAGGATTCTAAAAAATAGTCTCTGATAAAAGAAGAAAAACAAAAAGACACTAATAGAAAGGTCCAAAATAGAACAAATTCAAGGATAAGAAAAAAACTAAAATATTAAGTAAACAGACCTGAGGGGAATAAAGAATAACGAAAAAAATAAATAAGGAGCAAACACGACGTGAAAGAGGTCAAATAACAAGAGGGAAGCAACTTTTGAGAAGAAATTTAAAAAGATCAGTTTTCTGTTGATAGAAAGAACAGCAAACGGAATAAATTCGAGAATCAAAAAACTGGAAGAAATTGGTTTCACAACCAAAACTTGGATAAAGTAATAAAATGTTCATAAAATAATAGAGAAAAAATAATAATAAAAAAAATTTGAAGAAAACCATCGTCTAGTGAACAAAATACGTTCAGGGATAGAAAAAGTTAAGTAACAAAATAATGGAGAAAAAAAACCACTAAAAAATTGATTATTAAAGTCAAGCGATATGTAAAATTGAAAAACAAAACAAACATTAAGCATAAAAAGACTAAAACATGCCGAATAGATCAAATACGCGACGGAAAGAACGTTTCAGTAAAAGTCTAAAACATTCTGATATGTGAGAGCCAAAAGACAAAACAAAAGCAAAATTCTAAATGAAAAAGCCAAACTGGAGCCTAAAAGATAAATTCAATGATTAAAAATTGGGTAGAAGACAGATTGAGAATTTAAGAATCAAAAGCTTGAAAAAAAGCAGCTTTATGATCGAAACTTAAAGAAACGAAAAGCAAAACACTAAATAAATGATCCAAAATGGAGCGTAAAAGGTAAATTCAACGTTAAAAAATTGAGTAGAAGACATCTTGAGAATTCAAGGATCAAAAGTTTAAAAGAAAACAGCTTTATGATCAAAACTTAAAGAAAACAATTGGCTACTAAAAAAATAAGAGTGGGGCACAAAAAAGCAAATAAGAGGCAAATAATAGAAAAAAAACAAAAATAAAACAGACATAATCTATAATAACAAAAAAAAAAACAATTAATCAACCAAAACTTGGTTCTGAAAGTAATGGAATGCTCACAAAATAATATAAGGACAGAAAGAGTAAAAAAACGAAAAACACAAAGGTACCGAAGACATAAAATTCAATGATCGGGAATTTTGAAGAACCCAACTTTAAGGCCAAAACTTAAAGAAAACAAACGCCTATTAAAAAAACACATCAAGAGAGAAAAAGTTAAGTAAGAACACAATAGTACAAAAAAGACTAAAAAAATAATTAATAAAGTAAAACGATATGTAAAATTGAGAAATAAAACAAAAATAGGCAAAAGAAGACCAAAAGGAGTTCTGACTAGATCAAAATACACGACGGAAAAAACTAAAAATTCTGATATAAATGAGAGGCGAAAGATTAAACAAAAGCAAAATTCTAAATGAAGGATCCAAAATGGAGCGTAAAAGATAAATTCAACGTTAAAAAATTGAGTAGAAGACCTCTTGAGAATTCAAAAGCTTAAAAGAAAACAGCTTAATGATCAAAACTTAAAGAAAAAAATTACTACGAAAAAAATAAAGAGTGGGATAGAAAAAAAGCAATTAAGAAGCAACTAAGCAAAAAACAAAAATAAACCAGACATAATATATAATAAAAAAAAACAAAAAATTAGTTAGATGTTTGCAGAGTTCAAAATACACAAAAAGTAACATTTCTGATTTTTAATAATACGCGATGCAAGAGAAAATTCTATGTGAATGATCCAATAAGCAGCGTAAAATAAAAACATGGAAAATAGCATAAGAAAAGAGAATGAAGAATTTAAGAAATAATTGTGAAAAAATTGAGGAAAGAAAAACTAAACACGACGCAAAGGTAATTTCGAAAAGACGAGAAAAATAACGTTTCAGAGGAATTCTAAAAAAAAATTGATTGCTGATGAAATAGGAGAGCGAAACAAAAGGAATACACTAACTGAAGATTCTAAAGGAGGGTAAAAACAAATTAAAAGATTAAGAATTTGCATATAGCTTCAGAATTAAATGGCTCAAAATGATTGAAAGAAAAAGAATATGAAAACAGGATAGAAAAAGTTAAGAAAGCAACAAAGAGAAAAGTAAGTATATGACAAAGAAGAGAAAGTCGGAAACATGCAAAAACTGAAGAATGAAAAGGTGGAGCGTGGAGAGCAAATACGATATCGAAGAAATCAAAAGGCACTGATTTATAAGACGACTTTTCAGAAGGACTTAAAAAATCCAATATGGCTAAACTGACGTGGACAAAAATCATAAATGGAATAATGACAAAAATTAGCTTAAAAGCCCTGAAGACCCATTCATTATAAAGAAACAAAATAAATAAAACTTGAGAAAGAAACACTTCACTAAGAAACTTAAGACGGCCAGCACTTAAAAGAGCAAAAAAATCTTTTGAAATAGAACAGATTTCAAAAACAAGAAATAATCTAATAAGGGTTTATGCCGAAAGGTAAAAATCGAGAAATAATACACTTATGACAAAAAAACTAATAATAAAAGACTTTTTGTTTATAAGTTTTTTTTTGTCTTGTTTTCATTAACTGATGACACATTATGATCACGATGTTTCAATTAACATTGTTTTGAAATTCCTGTTCCCTAAAAGCGAAAACGAAATGTGTAAGTGCGGTTTGCGGTTAGAATTGTTGCTATTTTGTTCTTAATGACCAGTGGAGAAAACAAAGATCCAGGAAGGAATTTCTTCCGTGAAACCTTTCTTTGTGTGTGGTTAATGTTTCACCAAAAGCCCCAGTTCGTCATCCATAGCCCCATTTAGAAACACAAAGTGACAGTTTTATTATTAATTGACGATGGGACGGCAATTAAGTTTTCACTTATCGTCGATCAAATTACCAATAATAATTTCGGTTTTTGATTAGATAATTAATAGTGCTCATGTGGAAATTCGATGACTATAAGGAATTTGATAAGGTGGTTAATAAGTGGCCCATTTTTTATGCGGTCCATGGTTAAAATGTTGCATGTTTACCATAAGATGTTGGTTGGTTTTTCCAAAAATTAATTAATTTAATTAAATAATTAATAATTTTAAAATAACATGTAAATTGAAACATAGGACAGGTACCACAACTAAAAACCCTCATATTGTCTTCATCTGTTGCATGTTGCTGAATATTATTCGCCTTTTCTTCCCTCTTACCTGCTTCTACAGCTTGTGTTAGTGGTACCTTTAACAACGCCACAAGAATTGAATTTTTACACAATTTCCAAGAAATCGATTGGTAAACTCCAGTGATTGTTTATTGTTCTCGAGGTAACTTCGTTATTTTTATTTTTGTATTCATTTTCTATTTTTTTTTATTCGAAGATCAAATACAACCATTTTGGACGCATAATCAACTTCTTGTACACAGCTCAATTTTGGTTCAGTAAGATGGTTAGGATTCAGGGTTTGACTTGACTTTCAAGCTACCTGACGACTTGATTTGAAGTCAAGATTAAGTGAAGTTTGAGGCAGTGAAGGTCAAGTCAACTCAAGTAGTTTTTCTTTCAAGTACTTAAAAAATTAAGTAGTTGAGCTCGTTTTTATTATTGTATTATTTTTATTAGTGAATACTTGTAAACAAGTTTGAGGGCATTTTTTTAGCAAACTTATTGTACTTAATGATATTCTGAATTCTTTGTGTATGTGTTTTTTTGAAAAGTCTGTGCCAGAATTAAGATAAAAATCGGTTAAAAATAGCTAAAACTGACTAGAAATGCAAATTAGACATTTTTGAAAAAGTACAGGTTACGAATAGGGACAAAATCAGTCAGACAGAATTGTCACAACATATTGAATAAAAATAAAAATTTTGTTATTTTTGGAGAAAGTTAATTTTAATAATTGCAAAACCAGTCAAATCAATTCTAGTTTTTTGTCTTTATCAAAATTAATTTTTGGATCAAAAAATGTAAATTTAGACTAAAAATATCTCAAAATGTAAATGTGGTGTTTTTTTGAGGAAGTCAGGTTAGTTCAGGTTAGGATCAGGGTCTAAATATATTCAAAATGACTCAAATCGTGTAGAGATACAAACATGAAGATTTATGAAAAATTCTGATCATGATTAGGGCAAAATTTTTTCACAAAATGACTTGAAGCGTCTAAAAATCCAAATTTGCATTTTTTTGAGAAATACATATTTTTAAACATAACCCAGCTCCTTGAAAAGTGCATATTTTGCTGTTAGTTAGTAGAAGACAGATTGAGGATTTAAGAATCAAAAGCTTGGAAAAAAGCAGCTTTATGATCGAAACTTAAAGAAACGAAAAGCAAAACCCTAAATAAATTATCCAAAATAGAGCGTAAAAGGTAAATTCAACGTTAAAAAATTGAGTAGAAGACATCTTGAGAATTCAAAGATCAAAAGTTTAAAAGAAAACAGCTTTATGATCAAAACTTAAAGAAAACAATTGGGTACTAAAAAAATAAGAGTGGGGCATAAAAAAGCAAATAAGAGGCAAATAATAGAAAAAAAAAACAAAAATAAAACAGACATAATATATAATAACAAAAAAAAAACAATTAATCAACCAAAACTTGGTTCTGAAAGTAATGGAATGCTCACAAAATAATATAAGGACTGAAAGAGTAAAAAAACGAAAAACACAAAGGTACCGAACACATAAAATTCAATGATCGGGAATTTTGAAGAACCCAACTTTAAGGCCAAAACTTAAAGAAAACAAACGTCTATTAAAAAAACACATCAAGAGAGAAAAAGTTAAGTAAGAAAACAATAGTACAAGAAAGACTAAAAAAATAATTAATAAAGTAAAACGATATGTAAAATTGAGAAATAAAACAAAAATAGGCAAAAGAAGACCAAAAGGAGTTCTGACTAGATCAAAATACACGACGGAAAAGCAAAATTCTAAATGAAGGATCCAAAATGGAGCGTAAAAGATAAGTTCAACGTAAATTAATTTAGACTAAAAATATCTCAAAATGTAAATGTGGTGTTTTTTGAGTCAGGTTAGTTCAGATTAGGATCAGGGTCTAAATATATTCAAAATGACTCAAATCGTGTAGAGATACAAACATAAAGATTTATGAAAAATTCTGATCATGATTACGGCAAAATTTTTTTACAAAATGACTTAAAGCGTCTAAAAATCCAAATTTGCATTTTTTTTGAGAAATACATATTTTTAAACATAACCCAGCTCCTTGAAAAGTGCATATTTTGCTGTTTTTTGAATAAACTCATTATTAGGAAAAAATAATATGTAATAACAGTAACTATTACTTGAACAGTAATACTAATTCAAATGATCTGATATATTGTTCTTGGTAAAATACACTTTTGAACTACATGAAATTTGACTCAAAATGCAAAGTGGAAATTTTCCGAGTAAAGTCCATTTTCAAAGTAAATGGACCAATTTTAGCATTAATCCGCACATGTATACAAATATAAATTTGAAAAGTTTGGAGAAATTCATTGTAGGAATACTGCCAAAATCGGTTAAAATAATACTCAAAGTAGTTAGAAATTCAAATTAAAAGTTTTTAAAAAAATCAATAAGAGCCAAAATCAGTTAAAACATACGGGGACTTTTTCTCTCCACCCTTTCCTTTTGACATTTCACAACTAACTAGATGACGTTTTCAAGTGAACAACCCCTAATTAAAGCGTTTAGAAATAGAAATTTATAACTATTGGAAAATTGCAAGTTAACATTAGTAGCAAAACCTGCTTTTGAAAATGATTTAGAGCAATCTAAAAATGCAAATTACAAGTATTTGGAAAAAAAGCAGGTTCTTTAAGGTCAAAATCCACTAAAAATGACCCGGAGCGTCTAAAACTGCATATTTGAAGTTTTTACAGTAATTGAGAAAAGAATTGTGAAGCCAAAGTCGGTTTGAAACAAGTCGAATCGTTTAATTGATATTTGATATTTTTGGAAAAATTCAAGTGAGCATCAGGACCAAAATCGTTAAAAAAAGATTCAAAGTGTTTAAAATTATAATGATTAAATGATAAAAAATTTGGAGTTTGTAGAAATATTCAAGTTAGGATTGGGACCAACATCAGTTAAGAATACCTTAAAGCGACTAAAAATGCAAATTTGAAGTTTTTAGTTTTAAGTCAAGTTTTACTATGAAAAAATCAAATATCGACATGTCAAGTATTTCAATTTACAAGCCAAGTTAAGTATATCTCAAAAATGTAGCTAAAAATAATAATTTGTGTCATAACTATTATGCTTATTGAGTTTTTTTATGTTAATTCTATATCAAAATGCGCACAATTTGAAATAGAACTTCGACATATTAGAGCGATTTTTTCCTAGCTAATTTTATATTAAATTTATTCTGTAATTTAGCCGTTCACCACAATAATAATATAAATATTAAATATCTGATTGCTAATGCTTGATATAAAATATAATACAGGGTGTCCTGTTAAAAATCAATTTGTTCCTCTGAAGTCGCACATCTTAGTTCATCTTTAATTTTTACTTCCTTATTGCTGTCAGATTTATGTCCACGGTCAAGGGATGTAAAACACGACTTAAGTGCCCCAATAAAAAATAAATAAGTGACATTAATGGTTTTCACCACCACGCACTCCAGGATCATTATGAATTTTCAATATAGCCACGAGTATTGCATGACTTTGACCAATATTTAAGACCTTAAAAGAACCCAATTAAATTTTATAGAAAAAGAGCACCGTGGTGCCTTGGTTCACCTTTCAAAGCATTTTTAATGATGTAAATCTTTAACTAAACACAAAGAACGTGTATAAAATTAAAAAAAAAACTATAAAAAAAAATTTATAGGCAACAAATATGACACGGACCAATACAGCAACGGCCAAATAGTTCACCCTGTAAAAGGTTCTCGTGCCCACTTATTAAGTTTATCTTGCGGTTGAAATATCAACGAAGACCCACGGTACCACGTGACCGGCACATTGACGTCAATGGTGACCTCCGGATAACTTGAGTTACCACTAAACTAGAGATGGCATAACATTATCGACGGCATGGCGCTATTGTTTTCGCATAATTTTTTCCATTCGCTATAAAACAAAAAAGCACGATAACTGCCTACACAGCAGTAAAACGAATGCGATGTTAACATAATATTGTGATGTTATTTTCTACCTTTTTGGTTAATTTTTGTGATAATTATAAGGGGGGCGGCTCGGGTAAATCGATAGCAGTTTATCGATAATCAGATCATTCCTCTAGAAACTAATTGGAATCAAAGACCTTCCAATTCTTTGGAAATATACATTTTATGTAATGTGCCATGTGCGCGTTACACCTTTCAATGAAAATGTGCTTTCAAATGGTAGTTACCTTCACAAAACAAAAGGATTTGATGGAATTTTCTGAAACGTATCGGGCACAATAGTCAACGAGCATAGATCAACAGACAAGTTCATTAATAAACTTAGTCAATAAGAACCTCTTAATTACGAAATGATTGTAATATCAGTTTTCTCATGTTTTGGAAACCATCTTAAAGAACATAATCTTGAACCTCTTGCACATTAATACATATTTTAAAGGTCGTGACTACATAGAGGATCTTAAAATTCGCCAAATACTAGTTAATCCAGTCAAGTTAAACTCAACTTATATAAACTTACTTAATTAAACAATCAACATTCTTTTTGCTAGCAAGTATAAGCAACAGTTGTGGTTGCTGAAGACATTCAATTTATAGGTTAAATTTAAACCAGGTCATTTCACCTGTTTAAATTGGTTTTTAAGTTCGAATCATCTATTTTTAAAAAATTTAATGATCAACTTGGCACATCTTAACAAACCCAACCAAACAAGTGATGTTCTTTTAAAACATAAAAGTCATATAAGGTGCACATCTTCTTTCACTATGTACACTTTTTTTTAAAGAAAATTGCGCCTGTTAGCTTTTTTGCATGTTGTACGCGATTGTTAACGCTTACTGCATCACCTAAATATTTTGTAAAGGTCGGCAACGTTTTCCAAAAACATCCCCAAGGGTAGAAAGGGTTGAAGGATGCATTGATCCGAAGAAGGCGGATGTAAACAAAAGCTTGTCAATGTCTGTCACCTAAGTTCTCGAGTTCTTGCTATATTAAATTGCGTTAAAACTATTTCACGTGCATCAATATTGAACCCAGATCCCCAAACAGCGGTAGATAGAAACGTCCGAATTCTTTACTTCTGTAACTCCACAATATTTGAGCGCAAGCAAGGAAAAACAAATAATCTCAAAGTGGGAGTAAAAAAAAAACAATTAAAATTGTATTAATGATATATATATTTGACTTATATAAGAACTAAAATCTTCAAATAAAACAGGAAAATATCTGTGACGTAATAGCTATCACAATACAATAAAGTAAAATAAAATGGTTATAATAAAACTATGTTTATATGAAATTAAAAAAAACACTAAAATAACACATAACAAGATTAAATGTAAATTAGATAGACAACAACATACAATAATTGTTAGTGAGGTAGTAATCAAGGACTGAAACACTTAGTTATTAATATTTCGATTTAAATCAAACATTTTATAAAAATGTAATAGTAGTTTTTTCTTCACTGGATATATCATTCATTGTATCTTAATAAGGAACTTTAGATAGGCAGGAAATTTGACATTTATTGTCTTCAACAAGAAACTTTTTAAATTTACCCATCTAACAAGCTATGGAGAGCACAACAGCGATGAAAGTATATGTATAACCAGTTCTATCACCATGTCACTGTCGGTTAGTCTTGTTTGAGATTCTATTTAATATTAGGCACTTTAACCCTTAAAAACAGGCGCATTCGCCAAAACATCAAGAACAAACGGGAGTCCCACCCAATATCAAGAATCAAACGGAACTAGTATCAAACTCTTAAGGTTCTTGTTACTTCCCTCTATACTCTGTATTTTTGGCAAATGCTCACTTGATCCGCGGAACAGTTGAGGCGGCTTGGAATACCAACGAGAATCTGCTGAAAGTTTCCTACTGAAATGCACCACTTTATAAGCAAAACAGGGCCCTATAAAAAAGAGAGCAAGCGTCCTCACTATAGCTCTATTTAATTCGTCCACGCATTCACGTTCCAGAAGAGATAGAAGACGTTTGGCTTCTTGGGGGAGGGGTAGGAAACCACACAAGGAAAGTCATTTTGTCTATTAACTATAAGTTTGGATAAAATACATAAGCGTGGTGCAGAGACACATTAACATGTTTGAAACAATTATATACACAGCGTGCAAAAAACTATGCTCTATTAAATTCTACCCCAAGAATGAGTAGACATTGAATAGTGTAGTGAGTTTAGAGAAAAAAATCAAAAACTTCTCCGCTTAAGAAAGTTACAATGCGACCTTAGTAAGGCTCTTTTCATGCGTGGCAAATTCCTTGCCAGGTGGTAAATTGTGGATAGTTATGAGAAAACGTCGTAAACCTGAGGTAAGAACATGAAAAGCGTGGCAAACCCTGGCGAGGTGATAAAATCGTATAATTAACAATTGAGTATAATACATACGTAACATTAAAAAGTGCATATCGAAAACAAACACATGAGAAAATTAATTTTGAGAAACTCTGAGAGTAGTTGTCATCTTTATACTCTTATTGAGAAAACAAAGGACGGGAATAGTCTCCATGCACTCTAAAGCCGACACCTGAAAACGCTGGTGTGTCATTGTTGTAACTTTTGAACAATAAAGATGTGCGTATTAACAAAACTTCGACTCGGTTTTAGTTTCCGTAGGTCCTGTAATTTTTTCAACACCCCAGTTTTGACCGTTTTTTGGAAAAACGCCTCGAAAAGTGCAAAAATTTGAACTTGGCGCGTCACCCCCGCCATGCATGTGCAGTGTCGCCAACATATTTTCACTGCATAATCACATTAATTACTACATGATAGTCCCTCAAGATAAATAAGAAAGCAAAATCGGCTCTTACTCTGACATAAGAAATACTTATGTTGGCGACACTGCACATGTATGGCGGGGGTGACGCGCCAAATTCAAATTCTTGCACTTTTCGAGGCGTTTTTCCAAGAAACAGCCAGAACTGACGTATTGAAAAAATTACAGGATGATAGCTGACCATAAACTCTACAACTTTACTCTTAAAAGTTTTTCCATCAAATCAACCGTACAGACGCAAAAAAATAAAAACCGATTTCCCATGTTAATCTCCTATGTCCAGGGTTCTGCTGGACACCCGGTATAACTAGCAGGAATATGGATAAAATAAGTTGAAAGCTCAGACAGGGTGAGTATTTCAAGAACAAAATCAAAGTTACAAATTTGGATCTTTGAGACCAAAATGTAACACGCTAATATCTAGGATTTTGTATGTTACAAGAATATTCCGTGACAGGAAAGCATCCATCAAAATTGGAAGAAAACTAAAAGCGATTTCGGGGGCTCTGAGAGTATCCCCATCTTTTGTTTTCTCGATAAGAATGCAAGGTGGGCAATACTCTCAAAGTAGCCTAGAACGGTCACCGGAAAACGCTTGAGAAAAGAAAGTGGCAATAAGGAGCACAGGTGAAAGGTAGTCATAAAGTACCAAGCCACAGAGGTAAAACTAATATAGCGGATTTGAAGACTTTTTATGACATTTTTTGAAATGCATGAGATGTCAAGGTCATACACTAGATGGCACAGTGAACTTGACAATTTGTCAAAGCTCAATCGACCAATGTCAATACCATTTAATTGACAATTTCGTTTTAAAGTCCAAGATGGAACGACCGTCAGTTTATCTCACTAGTCGTTAAGAAGAAATAATGGGGGGGGGGGGGGGGGGAAGAAAAGAGAAACTAACGCTAATAGTTTTATCGTAAGTGAGTTTTGGTTACTGTCAAACTTTTTGGCACTAGCAATGTTTTCGTGGTTTTGCAACTTATTTAAAGAACATTTACCTCGATATTTACCCTGGTTTGTACTGACATCTTGATTAAGCATATAAACCATTCACTTACTATTGCCCTCAAGTAGGTGTTGGAAATCTGACTTTGACATCTTTTTCGTATCTTCTCTACATGTGCCGAAAAGAGGTAGGCATAAAAAGAAGATTTCAAAGGTGACGAGATGCCAAAAATAAGTGAATGAGGTGTAGTTAAGAGCAGAAGTTCTTGGTGTGTGGTCCTGAAGAGAGTTCAAAACAAAGTGTAAGCATTGATCGGGGCTTTGATGCTACCCAGCTTTTGGAATTTATTTGATTATTTAGTTTTCCCTTGACATTTTACAGCGAAGTTGATGACTTTTTCTACTGAACACCCGTTATATGACCATACAAACCAGGGATAGTTATTAAGCTTATTAGCACTGTCAATTATCTTGAGTTATCTGTCCTTTTTTCTCCAGACCAGGCGATGCAGGGTGCTTCTATTAATGGCGGCAAAAGTTGAAGAACCTTGAATACCTTCAACATGATATTTTTCGGTTTTTCATTTCGGATTGATCTTGCAATCTTGATCTCTAGAATAGACCAAAAATCCTCGAAAGTGACAGCGATGACATCACTGTCAAGTGTGTCATTCTCAGTCACCAATGGCGCCCACTAGCGCGATAACGTCTAACACTTTCATAAAGTGTCAAATTTCCAAGCTTCAACTGTTTTTAATGAAGATTTTAATCTACAGCAGGCAATTTCAAGAGAACCACTGGGCGATGGTGAGGGATTACGTCATGGCAAACAGGAAGAATTGCTTGAAGGCAACCATGAAGAAGAGTTTGGGATTAACAATCTATTTATGTAGACTGCCAGATAGAAGTTGACTTTTAGTAAATGACTAACTCCACTCCAGACTTAAGAACTAACAGCGTTTCCTGGTGGCCGCTCTAGACCGCTGTGAGAGTATTGTCATCCTTACATTCTTATTGAGGAAACAAAGGATGGAGATACTCTCAGAGTGCTCTAGCGAAAAGGCTATAAGTAATACCACAGTATAAGGAATAATACATTATATCAGTATCGTCAGTTCGTGTCAGCACTTTTGATATTCCCAAAACTAAAGCGTGCCGCGCGCACCTGCACCCGGCAATTTTCTCGAGTAGTTACAGGGGACTTGTATACGGCTCAAGCACAAGCGATGCACTGCCAAAACCAGCTAAAACCGGTTTGGTGGTGCACCGCCGGCGGCCGGGCGCACGGGCAATGGGAGGGGAGGGGAGTTTCAATTTTTCTACCGACTGACGTTACTGATATAATGTATTATTCTTTATACTGTGGTAATACTAAAAAGATGTGTCGTCTGATCGATCAGAAAATTCTTAATATAGGTACACTTAGCAGATGACAAGGAACTCTCGTCTCGGAGGAACAGGAAGTGCAAATAAGACAGTATACTTTCTATAATTACAATTCGGAGCACAGAACAGGGTAGTTAACTCAAGCAAAATAAAAAAGGGAAGCTTCTCTGCAACCATTCTAAGTCCGTATAGAAATTTGTAGAATTTAACAACCCCTTAGGGGTGCAAAACAATATACATTGCGGACGGAAATGTCCTTCAGGTACGATTCAATAATGAATTTGACAACCACGGACAATTTGACCTAAAACTAACATAGTCAAGTTTCAAGGTTAAGCGACAATTCAGCGTAGCTAAGGGTGAGATCATCTTTCCTATGCAATCTATTGAGGCAGTTACGAAATACTACTCCCAGTCGTCGCCTTATGTTCCAACCTACAAAGTAATCAACCGCGAACATTATCATTACTATGAGAATTAGAACAGTCAACACCAAGGCGACATACGTAAGGGCGTATGTCGGCTTGGTATTGACTGTTCTAAGGTCGTCGTATGTCGGTTTAGTGTTGACTGTTGTAACGTCGGCGTATGTCGGTGTGGTGAGACCAAAAACACACCCATTATGCCCAATGGCTTGTTCGATACATTTTGTAACTTCTCCTGTTTCTTCAGCTAAGCGGTAAGGACAAGGACTTGCATTGCAGGCATATCCGTTATGATGACTGCCGGCAGAGAAATTTTTGCCCGGACTTATCTTCACGTGGTATTTATTGAAAATATCCTCGTACTGCCTCCACTCCTCACAGTAAAGATCACTTAGATTGAGATCGACGACGGTTTTCGTGTTAGAAAATTTGCTCACTAAGCCACAAGTAAAGTTTTTTAATTGTAAAAAGGTATAAGATAAGTCCAGAATCTTTAGACGAGTGAAATTACCATCAGTTTCTTTGATAAAAAAGAGAATCATCTGGTTTGAGGAAAGATTCAACCTCTCTAACTCCAAGTTTTTGCTAAATGTAGACATATGAACAATAGCAATGCGGTTTTTACTGAGATCTAAGTCTTTCAAATGTTGAAGACTGTCCAAAGAAAAATCGATACTTTTAAGTAGATTGTCCGATATATTCAAATGTTCAATCCCATTAGTTTCCTCGAAATGTGAAGTCAGCTGAGCTATGCTGTTAAAGGAAATATCCAGCACTTTAAGAGATTTTAAGAAGAAGAACGTTCTAGTGGGAATCGAAGTCAGATTATTGCAGCTTATGTTAAGAAATTTTAAATTGACTAAGTCCTCAAAAACGGAACTTTTAAAACTCCGGATGCGATTTTCGCTTAAATCTAAGAAGCTTAGACACTTCAGGGAAGCGAAAGCTCCTTCCGTCACATTAGTAATGGACTTGTTTCGTAAATCTATTCCAGATATTAATCCAGACGTGTTGGACACAAACGTATTTGCCCTGATGAAAGATACGTATGCGAAGCTGAAATTAACACTACTCCCCGTGTACTTTGCTGACTTTTTATCAAACGATACGTCTGCTTTAGAGATATCGGCGATCGCCTTAAAGGTCCTAGTTTCAACTGGATTGTAAGGTGGACAGTGTTCGTCGATTGCGTATGCACTGATCAGTAGTAGGAAGAGGTAATAGACAATTTGACAACGCATCTGAAACAAAAGAAAAGTGATGAATTAGCAACTGACTGAACTAGGTTAAAAAATTACACAAAGCGCCTAAAAATGAAATTTTAGCGTCTTTAGACAATTTGAAGTTAAAATTAGAGCGAAAATCGGTTAAAAACTACTGAAAGGTCTGACTTTTTGAATGTGATGGGACTATTTTAAGGCGTGAGAGGAAGGGGGAGGGGTTGAGGCATGATGGCCACAACCCCCCCCCCCACCTCTCTTCCTATCACCTTCGTCGGCTAACTATTGAGATTGACCTTGGGTAATACGGGAGATATGTCATTGAAGTGTGCATTCTGGATGACATTAATGTTGGTGGCGACACGATTGACGGCCTTGCTGAGAGCCGATTCCGGGGCCTACGGATTGATGACTGTCTTAAATTTGCCAACCACTTAAAAGAACACATAAAAAAAGCAAAAAGTTAGCAGCTATTCTATGAGAGTTATTAGCATTGAATTAAAAGATAGAGGAAGGAGCACTAAATGACATTTCCATTTAATTTGCATTAATATTACCTACGACGGAAGTTTCGCCATCATGAAAAACCTACTTCAGCTAAAATTACCTTTTAAAATAAAAAAAACTAACCTGACCTGTAATATGACAATTTCCTTGCCTTTCAACATACACAACAAAAACATCATTATCTTACCGATTTTAAATAATTTGTATTACTTATTTCTGAAAAAGCATGGTTAGTTGTACGGCATGTCATCGAACAAAATCACCTGCCGCTAAATTGCAGGGAACCACTTTCCATCGGTAAGGATATTATTTGAACTTTTTTTTGCCAAGTAAGTACCACGTAAGTAGTTTAAAAAAATTGTTGAGTATAGTCAGTAGAATTGCGATCAAGTTTTACCAATAATCCCTACATTATTATAGATTTCCACTAGAGAAAGCTAGAAGACGAATTTGGATTCAGTTTCTGAACAAAGCAGATGTAACCGCAAACGTTAAGAATAGTTTCTTTTGCAGCCAACATTTTGAACAATGCTGCTTTGACCGAAGCTCGCCGGTAGTAGCACTATTAACTGATTCTGCTATACCCACAATAAAAATTACCCGAACTAAATATGTAAGTGAATGGTCACAGTTTAAGTAAAATATTCTCTTTGTAAGGCAAAAAGGCAAAATATGTGAAAATTGATTGATTTTTACCTCCGAGATCGACACATAAATCCGAGTTGCAAATTTATAAGAACTTTATAAGTATGTACCCCCAAAGATGGGTGATTTTTATCATTTAAACCTCCATATTTTTAAAGGCCACGCTCTGAAACCTAAGTATTCTATCTGTATTTTCTTTGCGTTTGCGAGAAGAGCAACTTGTGTATTATAAATAAAATTCCAGAAAAATTTCAGTTTTTCTGAAAAAAAATCCTAAATTTCTATTTGATTCTTCTTTGCATTTTGGAGGAATCGTCGGTTGTTTTACTATTGGACCACCCTTATATTCAATGAATCAACAGGTAATAGGTAACTATTTTTATTTTTAAGGCATGCAAAGGCAATGACCAAATGCAGAACCTTGAAATGGTGATGAAAACTAGGGGCAAAGAGGTTCCAGAAAGTGGAGAAGATGTCATCAAGGAGTATCCGAGTAATTCTTCGATGACTTCAGCTCACCATATATCCACAATCAACTCATAAGAACTAGTGTCATAGACAAATTCTCTGGAAGTAGTTAACTTAAAAAGAAAATTGGCTGATATGTCAAATGTTATAATGGTAAAATATAAAAAAAATACGATATCTAGGAATAACTAGTAAACTTAATAAAGAGCTAAAAGTTTGTAGTTCATACCGGCCTGAAGAAGTCCTCGCATACTCCACAAACTTAAAGCTAGAGCAGGACGAATAAGCCTGTGAAACTTTGTCCTTTACTGTTACTGTAAGTTTAATAATTATAAGTAATTATTTGTTTTCACTAATTATAGATAATTTAGAAATGCATGGATATCTATCTGACTTAATAAACTATTTGTAGTATGTAATGTAAATAAAATGAGTTCGTTTCATTCTCGCTACAAACAATTATACAAATCCATATTATGCTAATTTCTAACGAAAATCAAGACAGTAATCCTAATACCTACAAAACATAAAATGAAAAGAATTATCAAGCAACAACGAAAATATACAATCAAAACCGTTTATAATTTTTACAAGTACGCCAATGACTATTGGAAATGTTTATCCGCCATCTTGAAAGACCGTTCACAAATACTTTTTACAAGCACGCCAATGACTAGCGGAAATGCAACCATCTTGAAGAACCTAGCTTATAAATTCAACCTAAAAATCAAAAGTTTGACGGAAAAGCACAATGTTCCTTCCTGACTCTTTTAATTCAATGGTTATTAGTAAAAAAATGGGATATTCTCTAGACTAATTATGTATCTTTATTATTATTATAAATCCAATCTTGCAGAAGAGCCATTCAATATGGATTTGGTGCCCGACCCAAAGCCTTTGTATGCAGTTATTTTGCTGAAACGAAAATGTCAGGAGCACCTTCAATCACTGACGTCATGTCACGATAAGGTAAAAACAAAACATGGGAAACGAGAAGAAACCGTCTTCATCTCAGAATTCAAGAAGCATGCAACATAGGATCTGGTACTAAAGCTGCGGAAGTTTATCAGTCGACGGTTTTTAATTAAGTTTGACATCTGGCCGGCAAATGCTGCGTTGGCAATTATTAACTCTTGTTCCACATAAGTACGATAATCGCAAGTCTATATTAATAGTCGTCATGGCTCATTACAATATTAAAATGCGCAATACGTTTCAAACCAAATAATAGAACGCTATGAGCATGATAATAGTAAACAGCATGTCGTTTTTTGTTTTTAACTCGGTTTTTAACGATTAAGGACAACAAACCCGCCGAATGAAAATTAGAATCTGAATTAAGTACCTGTGTGGTTTAGATTTCATAAAGTTCTATGCCGCAGTAGGTATTCAAATATTTCAGCCTTGAACGAGAACCGGATCCGCCATATAGTGTAGAATACTAGTGAAAATGTCTTACCTTTGAATGGGTAATTCTGTAAGCTGTCATCAGCACCTTCTCGGTAAACTGGTACCAGAATTCTATAGCAATGCTGCAATATGACCCGTCTTATCTGAAAAAAGACTATTTTAATCATTGCAATGACCACAAATTCACAAAGAAGCTGGTTTCAAACTTAACTTTTTTGTATTTATCACTCAAGGTTAAGCAGGCTCAGAAAGGGGGCGAGTACTATAGAGTTGATAACTTGCTAGACATGAGATATCTAATCTAATAGTTTTCTTCTATAGTTCTCATTAATATATTAACCCTGGTTATCGTAAATACAACAGCAAACAACACCAAAGAAGCACATAAAACTATCGATACAAGAAACACGTTAATCTAAGTGATGACTACTTACGTGGTTGCCGAATGTCGATTCTATTATATTCGGCGCCGGCCGAATAAATCACTTGAGAGTTCACCACACTACAGATTCACCGCTAATTCTGTTTTGGAATTAAAAAAAAATAGAAGAACATTACTCTGACATTGTAGGTCAGTTTGGATAAACAATCGGCTCCAGTTTAATTTAACAACTAATAGAAAAAAGAGTGGGCATGTTTCAGCCTATGCCATGAAGCCTTTGAAGTCTACCTTGAAACAAAATTGATTAAAGTTTAATTTTGCCAATAAAAAATTATTAAGTCGTCAATAAATTAATATATCTGCATGTGGCAGTATAGCCTAAGACTATAAAAAAGAGTCTTATCCATTGATGTAGGCCCGTTATATAATATGTAGGCAATTGATTCTCCTGATTGCATAATTAAACGAGTTATCATCACAACGTCTTAAATATTGTTAAATAGTTTCGTTTTTTGGCCGTTCTGGTTACAGGTATTAATGAAGCCCATCGACCACCACATATGGCTTTAGCTGCCACCACTAACTAAATGAAATATTTAGATAAAAACCTTCAACCGACCCCATGTTAACAATCGTATGTGAACAAATTGTTGTAGGCTTACTGAAGAACAGAAACTGGAGGCTCTAAGTAGACTTACCGAAGAGGACAGGCATTTGCACTGGAACGGTGAGGTAGTTGATGGTTTTACGTTGTCTACGGTCACCATGCCATTTTCCTAAAAGTAAGAAAATATAATATCCATGTGCGCTATTTGGAATTTATGTAAAAGTGTAGTTATTTCACATTTGTAGAATATAGTATAAGAAGAGTTTACATGGTGCCAAAACCCTGAGGACTTAAATAAAGATCAAAACGTCGACAATTTGATAAATGTGAAATACTCATTTCATAAAAAAATACTAAACACTCTTTGGGTCAGAAAATGGGTGGCACAAAATTTTTGTATCAATCAACTAGATAAAAAAAAGTTTTAACAATTAACAAGAAATAAATAAACATAATTATAATCTCTCTTAAATGTTGACGATTGGATTGGACCAAAACATAGTAGTTACAAATCATATTCAAATACTACGATATTCAAATATTTGCTACTTGAAGGAGAACAAAAAACTCAGGCTCTAATAATCAAATAAAGGACATTTGAGAAACATTTTCTCCGAGATGAGATGTCTTCCATAGTATTACACCAATGTTGTGCAAAAAGGACGTTTCGACCTGTACTTGAAATTATCATCAAATTAATGTGCATGCCCGCATAAGTCATAAGTTTCTTTGGCAAGAAAAGAACATAATTAGTTATTTCATCATCAACAACCAAAGAAAGTTGGTGCCTTTTTTGAGAAAATGATATTTTCCTAATATCTGCTGCAAATAATACTTTTGAAAATACGGTTTCAATAATAATTGAACATAAATTAAATTACGACTAAAACTGGTACCTTTGTGAATAAGTTTAAGTTAAAAATTGATGAGAAAGTGTGAGGCGGAAAATTGGTCCCAAACCGCGACATTGTCCGCATTTCCATTCCTTCAGTACTTAAGTTCAAATTTCACATATATAAATAGTACACTTTTCGTTTTGTTAGCCTGCCACCAATTTAAAATATTTCCCACCCACTTCACGAATTATTGTTTTCGAATAAGTAAACAAATAACACACCCGCAGTATAAGCTACCGCCGCGGAACTACCATATTGCGTCGATAGTTAAGCAATGGCGCATATGACAAATAATAATTTATGGAATATATCATATATAAATCCGAAATTTATTCACGTGAGAAAAAATGATACGGGCGTTATTGGTTCTATACGGTCGTCAGAATGTCACGAATATTAACACTGAAACACGATTTGTAATTTCATTGTTATTTTATGCTTTCTTTATGGAGTTGGTTTTCAACAAGATTAGTACGTGGGTCTGTGTATAATATTGTTAGATGTTCTAACTCCAAATAGAGACCAGTAACATCGTACCTGTCCAACCACTGAACAACTCACAAAGCATGTGATAACCCCATTAGGCCACAGTATTTATATTTCACCTTGGGATTCACACAGTATGTATTTATGATATGATTATGATTTTTTTTTAAAGGGTGGTAAAAGTTAATATTGCAACTACATAATATGTAAAAAAATGTAATGCAAGCTGTCTCTTATAAGCTAAATGGTATTAATTTGTGTTTATATTATGCCTCTAGGCGCGCATATAGGCGCAAGAAAACAATAAATATATAGACTAGAATAATACTTATTTATTTTTAGCACCATAGTACATGCATGCATATCTATGTTGTGAATCTGGGTGGTCAAACTTAATATGAAAGTCACACTCATATTTAAAAATAAAAGCAACTATTGTATTTAGTATTAAGTAAATGCAAGTCATTAACTATTATGCTTTTATCCAGACTAAATTGGAGCTGTAATCTATAACGCTATGAAAATACTAAAGTAAATTATAAATATATTGAGCTGCTCAAAAATATGATACCTATTTACTACAAAGGTGATCAATCCTTAAATCATGCTGAAACTGTCAAAAGTTATTTCTATTGTCCTTTTATTTACTTGTACTGATATGAGTAGTCTATATATGTACCTCCTGTCACACAACTGGGTCAGAAAGTTAACAATATGTGATAATTAACAAACTTCTGTTAAGTGGTGGCCATAAATATTACCTTTATATGGTTTCATCCACTAGAGGATAAAGGATAAATACAGGGTGTTCATTAGAAAACTTCATCTAGTTGACTGTGAAATGCCAAAAGAAAAGAATGGAGAAAGAGAAGTCCATTTACTTTGATTATGTCATTCTTTTCTGTCAAAACTTCATCTAGCAGACTATGAAATTTTGACATCAAAGGCTGACATAATCAAAGGAAATGGACTTTTGTTTCTCCATCCTTTTCTTTTGGCATTTCACAGATTTTCTAATGAACACCTCGTTTAGCACATGAGAAGCTGGACTGGTACACTCAAGGGAAATCATTATTATTAATTTTTTTAGCAATTTTTGTTCAAGAATCAATAAAATAGACAAAATAAAAAATTGTAGGTAATGTCTTCTAGAAGGATCTGAATTTTTGACAAAAAGGGTATATCATAATCAAAGTAAAAGGACTTTTGTTCTTGCATCCTCTCCATTTGCATCCTTGCATCCTTTTCATTTGTCATTTCACAGCCAACTAGATAACATGTTGAAATGAACACTCCCTATATCTGAGCATGTCTTATTGACATAGCTGCAAACCAAATCATACAAAATGGAAGTTTACGAATGTAATGTGAAGTTATATTAGAAACAATCTAGTCAAAGGACCTTTCATAAAAAAACAAAGTGACCCTAATAGACTGGGAGCCAGCGACTGTTTAGTGTTAGTCATTTTAGAAAAACTGAAAATGTTCTCCTCTGCTTAATTTGGTATCACAAATAAGGGAATGGATGTGCAGCTTGCGCACTTCCGGGGAGTGTAGCTGGGGCAGCCTCTTCGACACGTAAAAAATAATAGAAAAAAACTTATTTTAGTATTCCCAACCTTACATTTCTTATTGAAAAAACAAAAGATGGAATACTCTCAGAGCGCTCTAGAGCAGTCACCCAAACATGCTATAAGATGCCTTATAGAAAGGCAAGGTTGTCAAGTCATTAATAAAAAATGGATCGAAATGGGGGTCAATCATTGGAAAGCATAAATCACAAGTACATTTTCAAGCTTGTTTTCAAGTAAAATTATACATTTCTGACTTTGTCATGAAATCAGAACTGTCAATTCATGACTCGAGTTAAGAGTCGAGTCTGAGTCCTAAAGCGGGACATCTCCTTTATCGTGCTTAAACATACCTATAAGCAGAACTAGTAGCAGACAAGCCAAAGCCGAAGTACAGGTAGAATGGTACATTCACTCATTCACTAATAAAATAATGTGCTTCATCCAACCCAAAAGCCAATCATTCTTCACCACCCATCAACTATGTGCATTATAAGTTATAACTATATACATGGACATGAGAAATAAATGATGTACACTTCTTACCATACCTGCGGAACTGAGCTTTGATTGTATATAGAGGAATAGTTCTGAGGAGGAAAATTAGTTATACTGTTCGACATTTTCCGCACTTTTCACATTATAGGTATCCTCCGTATTATCACTAGGTATAAACAGTCATTTATTAGAATTGAGAAGCGTTCAGGGGCTTTTGTAAATAACAAATTTAGAGTACCCAAATTAGGCAAGTTGAAACGTTTAATACACAAATTAAGATGTTAATAAAAAAATGAGAAAGGCAAATATGTAACAAAACTACAAATTTCACATATAAACAAATTATTACCATCAAATTATCCACTCCCCACTCCCCCAGGATAATTTTACATACGATCACGTGGCTCTTTCATTTTTTTTCTCCCAGAGCGTCACGTGCTCATACTCGGTGTAGGCGGATGCGTCAGAACAAATAAAAACGTCATATGTCATTAAGAAATCCGTCAATAGTCAACTTTAAAAGCCTTTTTTGGGTGGCTAGTTTCTGATCTAGGAGTAGTTCTATCCTTTAATGCTTAGCGAGGAAACAAGAGACGGAACACTTACAAAGCGAACTTAACCACAACACATTTCCCGAAAATGTCATTAATACCACTGGATTTTGGATTTTGGTTTTTTGTTTTTTTTTTCAGTGAGCAGTGGAGGTTTGATAACAGGCGCATGGTCTGTTTTTTAGTAATATAGGAGAATACTGAATATTTATTTATATTTATTTCTCCTTTTATAAAGAATTTTTAATTTAAATTAACTTTTTCTCTCTTAAATCTTAAATCACTAAAATATAAACCTGCTCTTAAACTATAGTGACAAAAAGGGTCTCATAAATCCCTTTTCACATACAAACACCCTGCTGGTATTTTTCAAGAATGGCGGAAGGAGGGCCTCCAGCACCCCGAGGCCGAGGGGCTGCTCTGGCGGAGCTTTTACGCAAAGTAAAGGAGAAGGAAGCGGCACAGTCGGTGGGCGTAGCTCCTGAAGCCCCCAAATTGCCACCCAAAGTTTTGGTAAGCAGCAATGGACTTATATAGGTTAATCCAGAGTAAATCTAAGATCACACGCTGCTACTTGTCAGCGCAGTTTTAAAAGTTGCAAGGAGCATTCAGACACATTGCAAAAGTTGCCTTCAATATGGAGTTTTTTGAGTTGCCCCAAAAAAAATTGACCCAAAAAAGTTGCTAGTGTCGTGTGGGCTTGCAAAGGAGTTCAAACGAGAAACTTTCAAAAGTAGGAAAATAGGGGATTTTCTTTGGGTCTGGTTGGTATTAAGCATTGGGGAATTTCGAGGTGTTTTGAAATTTACAAGGAAGAGAGCATCAAATTAAGTAGCTTTTTTTAATAGTCTCTTCAACCTAAATCTAAAATTTTCTGATTAAAATGAACAGAGCGCTGGATAATTTTCTTATAATATTATGTTTTGAGACCTGGTGTATTCATATAAATCATTAAAATTGCAAGTTTTACAAACCTTTATGGAACCCAAAACTTCATATTTAAAGAAAATTTAAACTACATATTATTACACCTACTCTCCTATCTACTTAATTCTGGGTACTCACAATGCGATCATTGCCAGTTCTGAATGGGACAACAGAGCAGTCTTCGCCAGTATGTGATATATGCGAAGACAAAATAAAATGATAGCCAAATGTGCAAAACTGCAAAACAATAAAAATTCTTTACTTTTTTAGATTGAGTTGTAATTTTTGTTTGACAGTTTGACTTTCTTTCTAGCTTGCACCTGCGAATGATTCTCACTTAAAGTTAAGGGCGAAATAAGCCGCGGAATTTCTAGACTTAGACAAGCCACCCTTAAAATGATGCTTATAATGTGGTGCAATGGTATTGCTTGTTTATGTGCCACTTAACCTTAAGTATACTTAAATTTTCCTTGGTGCGAACTCGCATAAGAAGTATAAATCTGGCATTATTTGTAATAGTTGCAAAATGTCTATTCCTAAAATGTCCTAGATAAAGTATAGTATGAAATGCGGGTTGTAAAGCATTTACGTATTTATGGAAATACGCATTAGCCGCTCCTCGGCGTCGTGCGCAAACTTTCCCTTTCTACTAATAAACTTCTTACAACCCATATTACCTAATATACTATTAACTTATAAATACTTACTTAGTGAGACTGGCATTATGGTCATGTATAATATGTTTTATATGTTGTCGAATAAATTGTATTGTTATTTTTCTATCACTAACAGAACTGCTAATTTTGATTCTCTGTTACATTATGATGTATCAAATCAACCCATACAATTGAAGAAACAATTTTAGATACTTGGCCACATTATACCACTTCTTATTTAAAAAAAAAAAAATAAGTGCTTTCAAACTTTCTCCTCTTTGTATTCTTATGGAATATGACACAAATATGAATATTTTAATTTCCTCATGTCTAGTCTTGATTCATTTAGCACTTTTCCTATGTGTGGTTTGAATACTCTTTCTCTAGTTTTCTATTTAGTTTTATTTTCTCTTGTACTAACTCTCAATTCAAGCTAGTTCACACAACAATTTTATTGCCTTCATTTGCGAGGTTTAAAGGTTCATTTTTTAGGGCAGAGCAGCCTTTCTTCAAAAAGCACTGCAATCAAGAAAAGTTGGTGCAAGTGGTGATGCCAGTGTGTCAGCACTGGCACCATCATCATCTGCCAGTGGAGAGCAAGCACCTCAACAGCCTGTTGCTCAGCCTAGTGTCGAACAAATTACTGAAAAAGTAGCACAGGTTCAGATCAATGTGCCCAAAGAACCATGCCGATACCAGGGTGAGTACTTCAATATAAGTAATGCTGTTTTTATTTTTTCTGTTTTTGGTTCACATTAATATCCCTATAATTAAGGACTTTTGAACAAATTCCTTATGGTTGTAATTTACTATTGGATCATTTAAGTTTTGATGTCATGGTAGTATCACTATTCTTTTAAGGTACTACTGGAAAGCCTCTCAATATTTCCACTAACTACCTACATCTAAATGTCGAAAAAGGTAGGGGAGTATTTGAGTATGAAGTTAGATTTATGCCTGAAATAGATGCTAAAAATCATCGGATAAGAATTGTTAACCAGGTGATGAGAGAACAATTAGAGACTGCCAAAGTCTTCGACGGAGGTAATTTATCATGTAAATTAATTCCAAAACTCTGCGACAATGTGTGAGGTTTTTTCTAGGACATTCATTATACTTACCTATGAAAATCACAGATACTCAGAAAACATTTAAGGGACAACTTCCAGGTTCAGAAGAGGAAGTGACTGTAACTGTGATTTATAAAAGACAGAAAAGTTTAGGTGATAGAGACTGTTTGCATCTGTATAACGTACTATTCAAGCGCATAATGCATGTGTTGCTTTATACACAAATGGGGAGAAACTATTTCAATCCAGAGCACAGACATCTAATTCCCCAGCATAAACTAGAGGTAGTTTCATGGTTTTGGGTTCACAGAATAATGTAAAGCAATACCAACTTCCCTTTAGGTCTATCCTGGTTTTGCTGTTTCGGTAGATGAGCGCGAGAGTGGACTTATGCTCAACTTGGACACTCAACATAGGGTGTTGAGGACACAAAATGCCTATGAGCTTTTGTATGAAATAAAAACGACGACAAACCCTCAGATGTTCAAGGAAACAGTACAAAAGGCTATAATAGGATCTTGTGTTTTTACGAGGTATAATAATAAAACTTATATCATCGACGATATTTTGTGGGATATGAGCCCGACGGACACGTTTCCTACAAGGGATGGAAGGTGAGTCTACAGGTTAATTTATTTATTTTTTATTTTCTGTTCTTTTTTGGTGAATAGTTAATTAAAATAGCTATTTTTTCGGTTCGCCAGCCTGAAGTTGAGTTTATATAATTTACAAAAAAATCATTGTATACAGGTTACAAAAAAAAAGCAAGACATATTGAAGTCTTAAAAAGTAATAACCTTCCACCATTTCCTTCTATTAGTATTTTTTAACACAATTAAGCGCTTTGCAAATTTGTGTAGGAAGATCAGTTTCGTCGAATACTACAAGGCGCAATATAACATCGACATCCAAGATCACGACCAACCGTTATTGTTGAACAGGAAGAATGTTAAGGTATCGGGAAGCGCAGAAACTGAAGACCGAATGGTGTGCCTAGTTCCCGAACTTTCCTGCTTGACCGGGCTCACGGATGCCATGAGGAACGATTTCAAGGTATGAATGTACTAATACTAATACCATTGTCTATATATATATATACCTAGTCGAACAATCTAACGCTCCCAAATTCTCTACCTTCAAACGCAGAATACATATGCGACATCTGGTGTCTGCGACGGTACTAAAAACCTATGGTACTTACTACTTTTGCGAAGGAATTGAGTTTGTTACGTTTTTAAGGGATTGCAAACGTCCCATTTCAATCAAAAAATAGCAAAAAACTGTTCCCGAATTTGTTTTGAAAATATCCAAAGGGGGGAGATTAGGACTTTTTTCTCAATTCTCAACTTTGACCGCCTGTAACTTGAGAACGCCTGGACCGATTGGAATGAATCCGACTGCTTTTTCTTCTTCATGGTGTCGTCTTTCACCTTCCACCATGGGAAGTTCCGTAGGTGCATTATTTTCGGATATAGACCCCCTTCAGGGTCGATTTTTAGGCACTTTTAAAGTCGCGTTTTTGGACCATTTTTAAAAAAACCTGTTTCGAGGTTAATTTCATTCCAATTGAGTTTGTTACGTTCTTATGGGATTGCAAGCGAGTCATTCAGATAAAAAAACAGCAAAAAAAATGTTTCAAAATGTTTTTGAAAATGTCCAAAGGGGGGAATTAGGACTTTTTTCTCAATTCTCAAATTTGACCGCCTGTAACTTGAGAACTCCTGGACCGATTGGAATGAATCCAACTGTTTTTTCTTCTTCATGGTGTCGTCTTTCACTTTCCACCATGGGAAGTTCCGTAGGTGCAATATTTTCAGAGATAGACCCCCTTCAAGGTCGATTTTTAGGTACTTTTAAAATCTCGTTTTTTAGACCATTTTTAAAAAACCTCTTTCGTGGTTAATTTAATTCGAATTGAGTTTGTTATGTTCTTATGGGATTGCAAACGAGCCATTCAGATCAAAAACAGCAAAAAAATGTTCCGAATTTTTTTTGAAAATGTCCAAAAAGGGGAGTATTAGGACTTTTTTCTCAATTCTCAACTTTGACCGCCTGTAACTTGAGAAAGCCTGGACCGATTGGAATGAATCCGACTGCTTTTTCTTCTTCATGGTGTCGTCTTTCACCTTCCACCATGGGAAGTTCCGTAGGTGCATTATTTTCGGATATAGACCCCCTTCAGGGTCAATTTTTAGGCACTTTTAAAGTCGCGTTTTTGGACCATTTTTAAAAAAACCTCTTTCGAAGTTAATTTCATTCCAATTGAGTTTGTTACGTTCTTATGGGATTGCAAGCGAACCATTCAGATAAAAAACAGAAAAAAAAATGTTCCAAAATGTTTTTGAAAATGTCCAAAGGGGGGAATTAGGACTTTTTTCTCAATTCTCAAATTTGACCGCCTGTAACTTGAGAACGCCTGGACCGATTTGAATGAATCCAACTGTTTTTTCTTCTTCATGGTGTCGTCTTTCACTTTCCACCATGGGAAGTTCCGTAGGTGCAATATTTTCGGAGATAGACCCCCTTCAGGGTCGATTTTTAGGTACTTTTAAAATCTCGTTTTTTAGACCATTTTTAAAAAAACTCTTTTGTGGTTAATTTCATTCGAATTGAGTTTGTTATGTTCTTATGGGATTGCCAACGAGCCATTCAGATCAAAAACAGAAAAAAAATGTTCCGAATTTTTTTTTGAAAATGTCCAAAAGGGGGAGTGTTACGACTTTTTTCTCAATTCTCAATTTTGACCGCCTGTAACTTGAGAACGCCTGGACCGATTGGAATGAATCCAACTGTTTTTCTTCTTCATGGTGTCGTCTTTCACCTACCACCACGGGAAGTTCCGTAGGTGCATTATTTTCGGAGATAGACCCACTTCACGGTCGATTTTTAGGCACTTTTAAAGTCGGGTTTTTGGACCATTTTTAAAAAAACCTGTTTCGAGGTTAATTTCATTCCAATTGAGTTTGTTACGTTCTTATGGGATTGCAAGCGAGCCATTCAGATAAAAAAACAGCAAAAAAATGTTCCGAATTTTTTTTTGAAAATGTCCAAAAGGGGGAGTATTAGGACTTTTTTCTCAATTCTCAACTTTGACCGCCTATAACTTGAGAACGCCTGGACTGATTGGAATGAATCCGACTGCTTTTTCTTCTTCATGGTGTCGTCTTTCACCTTCCACCATGGGAAGTTCCGTAGGTGCATTATTTTCGGAGATAGACCCCCTTCAGGGTCGATTTTTAGGTACTTTTAAAATCGCGTTTTTTGGACCATTTTTAAAAAACCTCTTTCGTGGTTAATTTCATTCAAATTGAGTTTGTTATGTTCTTATGGGATTTGCAAACGAGCCATTCAGATCAAAAACAGCAAAAAAATGTTCCGAATTTTGTTTGGAGAATGTCCAAAAGGGGGTATTAGGACTTTTTTCTCAATTCTCAACTTTGACCGCCTATAACTTGAGAACGCCTGGACTGATTGGAATGAATCCGACTGCTTTTTCTTCTTCATGGTGTCGTCTTTCACCTTCCACCATGGGAAGTTCCGTAGGTGCATTATTTTCGGAGATAGACCCCCTTCAGGGTCGATTTTTAGGTACTTTTAAAATCGCGTTTTTTGGACCATTTTTAAGAAACCTCTTTCGTGGTTAATTTCATTCAAATTGAGTTTGTTATGTTCTTATGGGATTGCAAACGAGCCATTCAGATCAAAAACAGCAAAAAAATGTTCCGAATTTTTTTTGAAAAATGTCCACAAGAGGGTATTAGGACTTTTTTCTCAATTCTCAACTTTGACCGCCTGTAACTTGAGAAAGCCTGGGCCGATTGGAATGAATCCGACTGCTTTTTCTTCTTCATGGTGTCGTCTTTCACCTTCCACCATGGGAAGTTCCGTAGGTGCATTATTTTCGGATATAGACCCCCTTCAGGGTCAATTTTTAGGCACTTTTAAAGTCGCGTTTTTGGACCATTTTTAAAAAAACCTCTTTCGAAGTTAATTTCATTCCAATTGAGTTTGTTACGTTCTTATGGGATTGCAAGCGAACCATTCAGATAAAAAAACAGCAAAAAAAATGTTTCAAAATGTTTTTGAAAATGTCCAAAGGGGGGAATTAGGACTTTTTTCTCAATTCTCAAATTTGACCGCCTGTAACTTGAGAACGCCTGGACCGATTTGAATGAATCCAACTGTTTTTTATTCTTCATGGTGTCGTCTTTCACTTTCCACCATGGGAAGTTCCGTAGGTGCAATATTTTCGGAGATAGACCCTTTCGGTGTTCGATTTTTACACGTTTTGAGTAATTTTTTAACTCTCTTTGACTTTAACCCTAACGTGACTTTTTTAAAAACACCGAGTTTTCATTTTGAGGCGTTTTTTAGACCAAGATTTTTAGGTACTTTTAAAATCTCGTTTTTTAGACCATTTTTAAAAAAACTCTTTTGTGGTTAATTTCATTCGAATGAGTTTGTTATGTTCTTATGGGATTGCCAACGAGCCATTCAGATCAAAAACAGCAAAAAAATGTTCCGAATTTTTTTTTGAAAATGTCCAAAAGGGTGTTACGACTTTTTTCTCAATTCTCAATTTTGACCGCCTGTAACTTGAGAACGCCTGGACCGATTGGAATGAATCCAACTGTTTTTCTTCTTCATGGTGTCGTCTTTCACCTACCACCACGGGAAGTTCCGTAGGTGCATTATTTTCGGAGATAGACCCACTTCACGGTCGATTTTTAGGCACTTTTAAAATCGCGTTTTTGGACCATTTTTAAAAAAACCTCTTTCCTGGTAAATTTCATTCGAATTGAGTTTGTTATGTTCATATGTGATTGCAAACGAGCCATTCAGATAAAAAAACAACAAAAAAAACTGTTCCGAATTTTTTTTGAAAATTTCCGAAAGGAGAGTGTATTAGGACTTTTTCTCTCAATTCTCAACTTTGACCGCCTGTAACTTGAGAACGCCTGTACCCATTGGAATGAATCCAACTGTTTTGGCCTCTTCTTGATGTCCTGTTTCACATCCCACCATTGGAAGTTCCGTAAGTGCAATATTTTCGGAGGTCGATTTTTAGGCACTTTTAAAATCGCGTGTTTGGACCATTTTTAAAAAAAAACCTGAGAACTGAATTGAGTTTGTTACATTCTTATGGGATTACAAACGTGCCATTCCGATCAAAAACAGCTAAAAACTTTCCGCGAATTTTTTTTTTAAGTGTCTAAAGTGGAGGTATTACGACTTTTCTCTCAATTCTCATACAGAGCGCCTGTAATTTGAGACGCCTCGACCGAATTTCATAATTACAAATAATATATGTTCGAATGCTGTTACTACTATGAAATAAAATGTTTTAAACGTAATTTGAGACATCATAATCAGGTCTTTTTTCCATAATTTCACTGTAGTAAACAAACTCAACATTTTTGCTCACCAATTTGTTTATATGCTACAACCGCTATTGACCTCTTTAATTAAACAATGTTGACCTAGTTACGATCGGGTAAATTGTGATTACTTACCGTTTTTAATAGGTCATGAAGGACGTCGGTATGTACACTCGCGTTACCCCTGAGCAGCGCGTATTAGCCTTGAACACCTATTTGCAGAACGTAAAAAAAAGTGAGAGAGCGCAGCAAGTAAGTACTTGTGTCCTACTGTTTCTACATTCTTCGGAAAACGCACATAGCTCGTGTTCATTAGAAAACCTCATCTAGAAGGCTATGAATTTTTCACAGAAAAGGATGGCATAGTCAAAGTATATAATTTTTGATCTTTCATCATTTTCCTTTGACATTTCACAGCCAATTATATGACGTTTTCAAGTAAACACCCCCTACTTCAAGCAAAATAGAACCAAGCAGAATAAACTCATTTACTCACACATCATTCATACAGTCACTCATTTTTAATTTTTATTTTGTACGTCATGGATAATCTAGATTTTAGCCGATTGGGGTCTTACGATAGCATCGAGGGGAGCCATGGAGTTACCTGGACGTCAACTGGAAATGGAGCAAATCATATTTGGCAACGAGGTGACGAAACCGGCCGGGCCAGGGGCTGATTGGAACAGGGAGTTGGCCAACAACCCGGTGAGTCACTTGTTTTTTTCATTAGCTACCACATAATAATTTGGTAATCATTAAATTAGTACGGTTACTGTTTTGTTTTAGCATGCTTTTACTCAACCCTGATCAAACCCTGAAAAGGGCGTTAGAAATTATAGGAATTAAGTCGCAGACAGGTTTCTCATAATATTAGTTTCTTTAGGTCACAGGACCAGTAGACCTGTGCAACTGGGTGGTGTTTTACACGGATCGAGATGCTAAATACGCACGCGATTTCTCCGACATCATGACACGATTGGCCAGTTCCTTGGGTTGCGTTATCAGTCGGCCCAGGATGGAGAAGCTGCCCAACGATCAGCCGGCCACTTACGCCAATTATGTGAAAACGAAAATTAGTACTGATATACAGGTGAGTGACTTTGGAAATTTGGTAAATCGTGGCTTGAAAAGAGGTTTTTTTTTTATTTCAAAATATTTTGTTTGCTATTTATTTTGGCAGCTATCACGTGACATTTTGGGATTTGTAGTAATAACACGTGATCAACTCTTAAAATACTGTATAAAGTTGCATTTTCAACATAAACATGGATTCTCAAATTTCAGTTGTTACAACGTTTTTTTTCTAACATTCAGTTCGCCCTGTTGGGGTCACCAATTGTATATATTTTTTCTAGGTTGCTGTCTTTATTTGCCCGACCATGCGTAGCGACCGCTACGCGTTAATAAAAAAACTTTGCTGCGCCCAAATACCGATCGCGTCGCAAGTAATAAATTCGCGCACTTTATCGAAGCCGGATAAGGTCCGATCCATCATCCTGAAGATAGCGCTGCAGATAAATTGCAAGTTGGGCGGCAGCCTGTGGACGGTTAAGTTTCCGATCAAAGGGTGGATGATTTGCGGCATCGACGTGTACCACGGCTCCCCACCGCATTCCGTTTGCGGTTTCGTGTCTAGTTTGAATGAAAGTATTTCTAGGTAAGTAGCACACCTTGAATACCCCATGTTTATGAGAAAACGTCATCTAGAAGGCTATGAATTTTTGACAAAAAAAGATGACATAATGAAAGTAAATGAACTTTTGTCTTTCATCCTTTTCTTTTGACATTTTACAGACAACTAAATCACGTTTTTGAAATAAACACCCCCCATGTGTTGTAACAAACACAACCACTTTATTAAACGTCCAACTAAAAGTTCTTTTTTCGCATCACAAACATGATACGCAAATTATTGTTCAGGTGGTATTCGTCGGCCCTTTTCCAACGCAAAGAATTGGGAGACTTCTACAAAGTGGCTTTTACGAAATCTTTAGAAGAGTACAAAAATCAAAACGGGGATTTCCCGTCAAAAGTCGTTATTATACGAGACGGCGTTGGAGACGGTCAGCTAGACGCCACAAAGCAGTACGAGGTGCCGCAGTTCGAGGAGGTTTTGAAGCAATTTAAGCTTAATACGACGCTGTGTTTTGTCGTCGTGCAGAAAAGAATTAGCACGAGGATATTCAGTCTTAATAGAGGTAAATTAATGTTGTTATGCAAGAACCTTAAAACCTGTACGAATCTTAATCTAATAATTGCAACTTAGAACTTCTTGGAAAACACAATATGTGGCGCCCCGAAGAGGGTAGTCAGCATACTGGGTGTCTCAGTATGGTGTTGACAAACTTAAGGGGGTTATAGAGGACGTTAAGTCAGCCAACTTTTGCTTAAAACCCCTATTCGCAAACGTACCGTTTTTAAGATACATAATATCTTCTCTAACTGCCTAAAATTTGTCAGCACCTTTCTGAAACATCCTGTATATTACTTTACGTTATAGAATTCTAATAAGCCAAGTTGCTTGGCGGCGTCGTTACGAAAATACAGGTTGTCTAACTTTCATTCTAGAACCTACAAATTTTGTCAACGGCGGATTTTAAATTTAAACTGTCTTGACCTTTGTTTGCCTTTGCACCTTATAGGATCGTCTTTTCCACGGAGGTTATTTGTAACCTGGGGGGATAGTTTAAAAAAAAACCTTATAGACACTCACACACATAACAAGCAATTGTCTTACTTTTGTCAAAAATACTAAGAATTTATTTGGTTCAGCATTAATTTGTAATGTAGACAATGTCATCTTTAGGGCAAGCAGAAAACCCCCCGCCAGGAACGATTTTGGACCACACAGTTACTAGACGGTATCTTTACGATTTCTACATGGTACCGCAAAGCGTTAGGCAGGGTACTGTTAATCCTACTCATTACATAGGTAAGTACTGATCCTAGTACCACACTTACATTTATAAGAGTGACTCAAGTTGTTTATTATTATTATAGGGAGTGTTCAGTTAAAAAGGTCATCTAGTTGGCTGTGAAATGTCGAAAGAAAATGATGAAGGAACAAAAGTCCATTTACTTTGATTATGTAATTTTTTTGTCATCAGACATTTCTAGACATTTAGATAATGTTTTTTAATGAATTTGGCCCTATGTTTTCTATTGAACGATACCAGTGGTGTTTTAAAATCGTCACATTCTCTCACCAGCTATAAATAAGCCGGTCAGCAGTTTCCTTCTTTGGGACAGTTTTTACAGAAACATGGAAAAACTTGGAAGGTTTGTCCTTAAGGATTTTATTATTTGCCCCGAATGCACTCGGCTATAAATCCTTTTGTTCGTTTGATTGTCTACTAATTGAGTCGTTCAATAGCGATAAAGCGTTGTAAATATTTTTTTTTAGTGTTTAATTTTCTTTAGTTTTTCAATATTTTTCAATACTTACGAAGTGAACTGAAACGAACTGAATTATTTGCTAAGCGTGTATGTAGACGTGTGTATTCCATATAGGTATTGTACGATATGGGGTGTTTATTTGAAAACATGATCTAGTAGGCTGTGAAATGTCAAAAGAAAAGGATGAAGGATCAAAAGACCATTTAGTTTGATTTATCATCTTTTTCTGTTAAAAAATCATAGCCTTCTAGATGACTTTTTCTAATGAACACTTCGTAGATCGAAAGTAAAACTTCTCAGTTGGCTATGAAAATCTTGCAGATAGTCGAATTTTGATGTTTGATCTTTGGTTTTATCCTTACACTCTTCTTATAAAACTTCCAATTATCTGGTGTATTCTGATCAAGCAATAAAATCCTTAAGGCCAGGCCTGAAGATTCTAATTTTTCTTTGATGAGTTCCGGGATATTATGTGTGGAGACTGTAGGTCGGGCGAATTGCACAATCAAATTTGCCGGCGTTCTCCACACACGCTCCAGTAATCCTTAAGGCCCGGTCTATACAGTTTTTTTCCTTGAAGATTTCAGGAATGTGTGTGTACCTTAAGATTTCACTTGTTGAAATTTTAATTCTATGGTACCTTTCGTTATAGTAGTATTTTAGCTATCAAACTTTCCAACCGGTGATCAGTTGAGTTAAAAAAAATGCAAAGTGTCCTGTATAAAAAACATTTAGGTTCGTAAGGTTTTTATTTTCTTGCATGGATACGTCACAATTATACAAAACAGATCAAAACTTTAGATATAGTTATGGGATACGGGTTCCAATAATTTATCGTCAATTAACTACACGCTTTTATTTAATTTTAACTATTACAACACGATTAAAACACAATTACTCTTTACTACTGCAGTATCCGTTCGATCCCATATCGCGCGACTCGCTGGTTTATATACCCGGCGGCCTGAACACACTCTCGTACTCTCGAGAACAGAGGCGACTGTTCCCGGGTCTCGTTTATTCTAGATGGGGTCGCGGTCGACGCTCGGCGTCTTCCGGTGACATCTCTAGAGCGCTCTGAGAGTATTTCCATCCTTTATTTCTCAATAAAAATGAGAGGATGCGAATACCCCCAGAGCGGCCTAGAGGGAGAAAACGCTGCTAGAAATGAGGACAATTTTAATTTAAGCATACAAAGTTATCTAATCTGAAGAAGCCTAGATATTGAAATGGAAGAAAATTATTACTATTTTGGCCATTTTATTCAGAATGTATTGACTTACCTGAACAGTTGCAGTTGAGCATTTTCTTTCCAGTGCTTCATGACACTTGCAACCTTAAACCCGACCACGTGCAGCGGCTCTGCTACAAGCTCTGCCACCTTTATTACAATTGGCCGGGAACCATAAGAGTACCGGCGCCCTGCCAATACGCCCATAAATTAGCCGCCCTGGTGGGACAACATATCAAAACGCTGCCGGCACCGGAACTGGCAGACAAACTGTGGTATTTGTAAAGTACAAATTTTGCATTTATTTATCTCTTGTCGCGTTCAGATTTAGTGTTTCTTTGATACGAGTGACAGATGTTTTCGCTCGGGATTCGTCCTTTTTTATGTAAATGAGCGTACCTCTTTTTGTTATTTTGACTGTTTTATTTTGATTTGTATATGTTTAGTTCGTATTTCGCCAGTAAGTTACTTCTAGTATACATTCGGGTTTAGTTTTACTTAGGCCAACTTTTACCAGTTCAGTTTAAACTTTTGTTTGACATTCCTACGTCACATCTGGAGTTTAAACTTGACTTGCAAAAGTGACATTTAACTGGTTATTAGTTTCGTAAATGATGTTTCGGTTATTGTGTTTCGTTTTCTTCGTGTCATTTGTTTGCCGACCAATTATTTTGTCTAAAGCGTCAATTCTGTCACGTAACTCTTGTTTCTCAAAGTAGAAAAACAAGTTGCAAAAATTAAAAACTGGACTCGGCTCTGTGACCTTATGCGAAAGAGTTAAGAATGTTAAGGTTGTTTCGTTTCTTTTTTCATACATCGACGCAATTTTGCATGCCGTAAAGTGATATTAATGCACACTTATATTAAAATAGTATTAACCATCTGGAATTTTACAGATGGTCTTTTTAGTTTACCTTAAGACTGCGATTTTGTGGGAAAAACTGAATGAAACTGTCTTTCTGTTAATTTCTTTTAAACAAAAAACTTAGAAAATACGTTCTTTCCATTTTGTGCGGTCGGAGTAGCTCCGAATAGTTCCGAATAATTTTGTAGCTTTCCAACACTGCGTTACAGTTTTTCGGGGCTTTTGCCCTTCGAGTGCTACCGATATTTTTTCACTATTTTCTATAACTTTTGATCTGGATTTTCCAGGTTTTTCAATTTTTTGAGTTTGACGATAATACAATATGGCAGTTTTTTTTAATTTCCACGGTAACTATATTCCTACTAAAATTACCAGGGGCCATTATTGATCTAGGGGTCTAAGGGCCGGTAGTTTGAATTTCGATTAAATTATTTGACCATTGATTATCCTTTTAATCCCCTGAATGGATATTTTATGTGCTGATTAACCTGACACAGGAATCAAATACCAACATACGTTGATTAACTTTAATTGACAGTCGCTAAATATTTAACCGTCGGTTGCTAACGTCATTTTTTGGCATTTTGACATTTTGCCATTTGATATTGTAGTTTTCGTGAGTTGCAGGAACAGAAATTTTTTAATGCCGGCGACGCAAAAAAACGGGACTCAATGGCTCGGCATTCGGAAATAAACAACCAACAACTAATTTCGAAAATCAAGCCGACATACAATTAGTCGTGAAAAAATCTGATTAGCTAACCGAACATCCAAAAACCTATCAAAATACTCAAGCAATATAAATAGCGGTTTAATCGGACTGATTGATCAAATTTGTGATTGGGATTCAAAACACCGGCCCCTAAGACGGTAAAATAAATGTAAGCCTGCAACTCACTAATGGCCTTTGAGTCGCGAAACGAATCGCTGTAGGCTACGCAGTCGATTACCATGGCAACCGTGCTGTCAAGGTTTATTAAACGGCCATGTTTGTAGGATTCTCTTACATAATTCATGATTAGCTTAATATTTGTTGATATTGTTCCGTAGCGCCTCTGACGTAGATTGACATGACAAAAAATCACCATAACTACGCAAGAGGCTCAGAAATCATCAATATACCAAGAAGAGAACTAAGACCAAACAAGGGTTTACCTGTGGTTTCTATTTGACTCTTTTTTTAATAATTTTTAACTTGGATATTGAAGGTTTTCAATTATCAGTTTGAGGATAATACTTATAGTACTCGTGCACTATGGTCCTGTTCCCGTTCTAAAAAAGCTGTTCCAGCTAGAATATTTCAAATCCTTATCTACTTAACGCCCTTTGTGCGTGACACTCAATAAATACACTATTGCAGTTGGAAAGCGGGTTAAGCTACTTCTACAAAAATGAAGTTCGGATTACAAACTGTGTTTGATACATAATTTTTCATGTAACTGACAGCGTTTCCAGTTGGCGGCTCCAGACCGCTCTGCGTAGTCCCATCCTTACATCCTTACTGAGAAAACAACGCATGAAAATACTATCAGAGCTACACGTCAGGGTTAAATGAAAGATTTTGACAGATGAACAATTTAATATACTTCAAATCCGGAGTTTAAAGCTCAGATGGGGTAATAAGTAAAAGCTAAGCTTTGAATAAGTAAAAATAGAAATGATAGTCACTTACAAATGATTGAGTTCTTTAAAAGGAATTTTTCTGTTTTGTTTCTTGATAGACATAAAAAACAAACGACGTTAGATTGAGGTGAATGGGGCGGAGTGCTCTGAAGTATAATTTTCATTGCCAAACTACTTTTCTTCAAGTTTAAGTTAAAGATAGATAACTAATAGCTCTATATCTCTCGTAAGATGGACAGTTTAGTAACATTTTGAATCTCGTTTCTGTTAAACAGTTTCGTTTTGATGTACATAGGGGGTGTTCGATAAAAAAAGTCATCTAGTTGGCTGTGAAATGTCAAAAGGAAAGCATGAAAAAAACAAAAGTTTATTTACTTTGATTACTTCGTCCTTTTCTGTCAAACATTCATAGCCTTCTAGATTACGTTTTTTATGAACACCCCGTATATTCTTTGTAAGTTTCTGTATTAAAGACATATTAACCTATTTTTGTGAACATCTTTCATTTGCTCACGTGTTGGCTGCTGTTATTGAGTCATTCTAATTCTACAAGTGTTGTTGTTTTGCTACTGATGGGGGTCGTAACCACTAGCAAAAATGTTCTTATGTTACCAAAACTTATAGCGTGTTGGTTGGCACAGCTAGTGCAAATACTAGTATAGTTTTGTTGCAGAAAATGTATTCTTTAAGTATATAGGTACTGATAGATTTATTTTTTATACTTAAAATAAAAAGTTCAATATTTACAAAATTGTGTTGTTTTATTACCCAGAGTCTCGACTACTTACTGAATGTTTTATTTTATTTCTGGGAGAGTGATTTTGATTTTTGAAAAATATATTTGTTGCATTATGTTACACAGAGAACATATTTAAAGAAAAGAGATCTTCTAGTAGCAGAAGGTCTCTGTCTCTTTAAAATTAATCGCATTAACATCATTCAAAATATATATATCATATATCACATAATAAATAAACAAAACAAGACAAAGTAATTAGCTATAGATAGATATCACATTGAGCTATTATCAGCTAGTGTCCAGATCGAGTGGATAGCTAGGAATCGACTCTTCTCCATACCTCCTCTTTGCCTCCTTGATAAAAGCACTTTCCATTTGCTTTACCAAGCGATCGAAAAACATTCCTGACACCTGAGAGTGCAACAAAGACCTAAATTCGAACCTTATGTAAAAATCTACAACACATGTGTTGGGAACACTTTGAAGTCCTGGAGCAAACTTCCATGTCGTCTCTAAGTAGTTAAATAAGCGGCCGTCGTGGCACTGCGCTTTCACCAACCGCGGTTTTACTAAAGTTACCTTTGAGGTATAGTTTTCAATTATGGGAGGAAACCCGATTTCCAGATTGGCATGTAGTATATTGCCGGCTTTATTTTTCTCCACTATTGTGGATTTGGTGCAAAAAGGCAGGAACTGTTTGTAGTGTTTGATGTCTGCTACTACGTTGTACATTTGTTCATCCGAGAAACTGGAAAATAGGGGTACCTAATTGTAAAGAAATGTTTTCTGATTTATAGAACTTACCCAAGAAGTTTCCTAGCATTGTAGACCTTGTCCCTTTCGAGAATTCGGTTTATGTGAAATTGCCTAATAAAAACTAGCATTCCTTTCTCCGTCTAAAGGGCATGATAGTTGTGTAATTTTAATATATTGATAAATTAAGCATTTTCTGAGACTTTGAATTAAATAATAAACACCTTAACCTCACAGCTGTTGCTGTTTGACCTTTTTTAAAGTTACATAAAAACGCTCGGAAGTTCATAGGCATCTTTGTTATTGCATATCCAGAAAGTGAAATAGAAATAAAGTGCACGTTCCGAGTTAATTATCGGAATTTTAATGAGCTTTAGACTTTGACAACTGACAACGTCATTTACCCGACAGTACAATTTGCCGCAATAGAACTAGAGTTTGAAAAAATTGTACTAGCGCGCAATGAGGGGTCTATAAAAATTGTACTAACTTATAGTACAATTTATAATGCTTTTTTTAATCCTGATAACACGTGTTTGTTTACATTTGAACCACATAACCTCAATTTTTCTTTTTTTGGAAAAGAAAAAAGTAATATTTTGTTTAATTTAAATAAAGCACTAATGGATTTCAAAAACGTTTATATATCAAGTAATTGCAACCAAATCCCCACTGCCGCTGATTGCAGCAGAAACAACTTAATAGCATACGCGTCTTCAAATGTTGTATTAATATACGATCCAAATGTAAGTTCTCCTTGTTCCTCATGTTATAACAACCCTTCAACCCCTGATTTTAGTTAGGAAGTGGAGGAAAAGTCACCCATACCTTGGTCTCCCACAAGAAACGAGTTAATACTGTTAGGTGGATTAGGGACGATTGTAATGGTATACAAGAGCTTGTGTCAGGTTCTACAGATGGTACTTTGGCACTATGGTCCCTAAAGGAGCATAATTATGCGCTTACATCGATAAGTGACCCAGATTTTGAAAAAAACCTGGGTGTTAACATTGTCGATGGAAGGTATCATAAAAACTGCACCATTGTATGTTGCTCAGCCATTGATGCCCATTCTTTGAGAATTTGGGTACGTCCAAACGGAGACCCTGGTAAGTCATCATGAAATTTATTAAGAACATGTCTTATTGCTTGTCAGATTTTACTTTGCAGCAAAGCTTCTTATTTGGCACTAAATCAAATCCTAGTTTCGCTACTGGGTTGAGATTATCAGTCACACCGATAAATCAGACACCACTTATTGCTTGTGCTTTAGATAATTCAAAAATTCAAATTATCATTCAGAATCACAGTGATACCAGTTGGGTGATTGGGGCCACCTTGAGTGGACATGAAGATTGGGTTCAGGGGTTAGATTTTGTTGATGATGGCAGAGGTGGCTTGTTATTGGCCTCATGTTCTCAAGATACTTTTATTCGAATATGGCGTCTTTATGAAAATAATGACCATATTGAGAATTCTCTAGAATCAGTAATAGCAGGACATGAGGGTTGGATATACTCTGTGCATTGGAATCCTACCAAATTACAGCTTTTATCAGCATCTATTGATAAAAGTATGATTATTTGGGAGTTTGATAATGATTCAGGTATATTTTTAGTGATTATTATATGGGTTTTGTTGGTGATTTACATGTTTCAAAAGGTTTATGGCTAGAAAGGGTCCGTTTGGGAGAAGTAGGTGGGAACACTTTAGGCTTTTATGGGGGTTTCTTCAACGCAAGTGCTACTCAAGTAATTGGCTACAGCTACCATGGAGCTTTCCATATATGGGCCCAGGCCAAGAGTGGTTTGTGGGACCCTTGTGTTACAGTGGGAGGCCATTTTGGGGAGGTAGTAGACTTGGCTTGGGAACCTGATGGTCAGTTTTTGTACTCAGTTGGGGCAGATCAAACAGCAAGGATTCATGCGCCATGGAGGAGAGGTGACAAGGAGGCAAGTTTGTACTTAGATATTGACTTCAAGAGTAAGTGGGTTGGATGAAGTCTCAGCATCAACTGGAAAAAAGTTGTTCTATTTTCTTGGAAGTGTATTATGTAAATTTACAATTAACTCTTAATCCTTTAAGAATCTTCATAACTCTCAGTACGTATTGTTTACTACATATACACAAGCATCCTGTGTATATTATGTATTAAAAATGTACGTTCAACGAAACTCCAGTGGTGAGTCATTGCCCACTTTTAGGTTACCTGGCATGAAATTGCTCGGCCTCAAGTTCACGGTTATGACCTGAATTCTATAGCAGTGATTTCGCGCTATAAATACGCTTCTGGAGCCGAAGAGAAGGTGATTCGAACTTTTGAGGCTCCAGAGACTTTTGTGCAAAATTTCAGAAGACTTTGTGGCGTTAATGATACCGATTTTAAAGACAGTTGAGTCAAATGATCATACATCAATATTAATTTTCTAATATGGATGTTTTGTTTTGTTAGAATCTACGTCTACTCCTAAAGGAGCGTCCGTGCCATCACTAGGGCTTTCGAATAAGGCTGTCTTTACTAACGATAATATTGATGATACATTGCCAGTTGATAATAAAAATCCCTATCCGGAAGAATCTCACTTCAAGGCGCAGAATATGTCAGGTTAGCTCAGTTTATTGTCAGGTCACAAACTTCGGGCTTTGGTTTCACTTTTAGCTGAAATTATGGAAAATTTTTAATTTTATCTCTACTTTAAAAATCATTTATTTATCACTGGAGTGTTAGATTGACCTTCGGATCATCTAAGGGAAAATTGATAAACCGTTGTTGAGCTGCGAATGGTAAGAAATAATTGGTCAAAGACCGAAACTGCAATGGAAACTTTAGCAATTTGTAGAGTTCTCTTCCAAATCTAAATACACTTCAGTTAGAAACCAACTATATATTTAAACCATTTATTTAGTATTAAAATCCGAATGTAATCACATTTATAGAGCCTCCCACAGAGGAAACCTTATTACAGAACACACTGTGGCCGGAAATCCAAAAGTTGTATGGTCACGGTTACGAAATCTTTTCATTGGCAGCCTCGCCAGATGGGAAGTTTTTGGCTTCGGCCTGTAAATCTACGAAGCTTCAACACGCCGCCGTCTTTATATGGTGAGTTTCAGAATTCGCAGTTATACCGGGTGGCCTAAATAGAACATGGTGGATGGAGCTTTCTTTTTTGTGTAAAAGAGCGACGCTTGTACATATTTGCTTCGAAGCATACAATTTTAGCCCCCACTCTTGCTTCCCCCCTGCATCTACATCATATATATTTATTCTCCTCATTCTACTTACCCCCTGGTGTATGTATGATTGAAATATTGTACTTTTCTGTTCTTCTAGGGACACGTCAAACTGGCAACAAATCCAACAACTTAAATCTCATACTTTATCAATAGTCCAAATGCAGTTTTCTCCCGACTCCCAGCACTTGCTCTCCGTGTCACGTGACCGCCGCTGGTCGTTATTCTCTAGGAAGTCGGAAAAATCTTTTGAGTTGGTTGCCACGACGAATAAACAGACGTCTGTACACACCAGGATAATTTGGACCTGCGCCTGGACGCACGACTCAAAGTATTTTGGAACGGGTAATGTCTGATAGTTACTTATAAGTTTTTTTTTCCAGTTTTTATCGAGGTGGAAAGTGTTTAATTTCAGCTGAATAATGTTATCTCTAGGCAGAAATTACACGATTTCTATTGGATCAATAATTTCGGATATAAACCCCCTCGATGGTGGGTTTTTTTAAATCGACTACGCGCCATTTTTTAAAAAATCTGTTACGGGACTAATTGCAATAAAACTAAGTTTGTTACGTTTTTAGGGAGTTGCAATCGACCCATTCTGATCCAAAACAGCGACAAGAAAATTTCTAAAAAATTGTTGAAAATGACCAAAGGAGGATTTACGTTTTTTCTCAATTTTTCAAATTTGACCGTCTGTAGCTTTAGAACGATTGTACCGATCAGGACAAATCCAAAAAACACCTTTGGAGCCGAGTTACAAATATTAAATTTAGAAAACTCTCAAGAATTGTAGTACAAAGTTGAGACTACAAAACTGTAACTGAAAAACTTTTTTCTAGAATCTAGCTGTAAAAAATATTTAATTTTTGTTTTTTGTCCCAGTTGATGTCCCTTGATGACTACTTGCGTTAGCTCATTGAATAGTGCAAGTAGCAGAACTAAGCGGGTCCTGCTCCACATATTATGGGCGTGACCATATTGGGCGTGACCCGAGTACACTGATCAGAATGAGTTCAACTGTTTTTTCCTCTTCTTGTCATCTTTTACCCTCTACAAACCGAATTCCCATTGGTTACATAATTTCAGAATAGACCAATTCGGTTTTATTTTTGTGCACATATTTATTAGTCATGCTCTATTTAATCTCTTTTGATGAATTTAAACATTTTGCATAGGCTCTAGAGATGGAAAAGTGGTAATGTGGACCAAGAACTCCAAAAAGGAACCAGTGGAGCCCTTGGGACAGTACGAAAAGACGGGCGACCCACTGGACTTTCCCAATGAATCGGTAACAGCACTAGCTTTTGCACCCGGTTTTTTCGACAAAAACTACTTATGTGCAGTTGGCTTCGAAACCGGCATAATTGAAGTTTATAAGGTCGAGAATTTGGTATATCAGAGAGTATTACATTTGACCCCAAGGTGAGCTTCGTGGAAAAGATTTAAAGTGGTGTTCATTTGAATACATCATCTAGTTGGCAATAAAAAGTCAAAAGAAAATGATGGAAAAAACAACTTTGATTATGTTATCCTTTTCTGTCAAAAATTCATAGCGTTCTAGATGACGTTTTCTAATAAACACGAGGTAGTTATTTGAGTCGGTATTGTGCTTGTAGTTTTGGACACCATTTGACTGTTCGAAAGCTGGCATTTAGGCCTAAATTTGGCAGAGCTGGGGATAGAGAGGAGAACATACACGTTATCCAGTTAAGCAGTGCAAGTTCAGACACGTCAGTTAGAATTTATGATTTGATGTTATAAAATATGATGGATTTTATTAATAAAAGTTGTCGAAACATATTACTTTCTTGCGTATTTTACGACCTCCGCGTCAGCAACCAGAGTTTATGTATCAGACATGCTCAGACATACCTTTACGAACCACATTCAAAACAGAGCCCTAATCCTAATAATAATATACTCTAGAGGAAAACCTCATTTTATCATCGCGGAAATCTTTGGTCAGCATATAGGCCGATCGTTCGGGCACAAAATTTCAAACAAGAAAAAAAAGGCATTTCATAAAGAACAAGTAAATGGCCGGATGTCAAAAGTCGGCCCCCGTATCTGGGCCCCATCTCCCCGCAACCGTAACGTTCCATAGAATGGCCGAAATTCCAACGTCCAACAGTTCGGACCAATTTTCGAACGACTGCCTTGAGCCCTCGGCTTTGAAGGGATTACGTCGAATCAAATTGGACCGGCCCTAAACTATTACAGAAGTTCCCGTCATTCGGGTTTTAATATCATACTTTTGTTTCTTGATGAGTGAGAGCAGTTGTAAGCAATCTTAAGTGAACCTATTTGGTTTCAAATATGTTAAAACTAAAAAAAAAGGATTGTGAAGACCATTGAATTTTGTGAAGCATAAAATTGTGCATATAAAAGGAAAATAGAAAATTTCAATGTAAATACATCAAAGGTTAACTTCCTGCATATCATATCAGCGCGAATAGAAATTCGTACGTCTAGGTATGTTCGAACTTTTGCATTCTCCCTCTTTTGATATTCGATGCCAAAAGAAGCCTTGCTGGATATCAAATTTACTGGACCCAAATGACTGTGTTGCCGATGGCAAATTTCCTGGTTCAAACAAGTGCTTTGCAGGAATTTCTCCGCTACTGATGCTTAATAATGCACCTGGAAAAAATCTCAGCGAAAGGGCGGATAATAATCCATCTTGCTTCCTTTGAACGGATCTTTAGCTGAAAATTAATATTTCTCTAGTGAAAGCCGTAAATTTTATGCAATTCCTTAGCGCATGATAAAGTACGCAGTACGGAAGAAAATGTATGTAGTTGGCGAGAAGATGTATGAAAAATCGCGAAAAATTTACGGGCAAAGGCCCAACTAGCGTAATAAATGTAGTCACTTTTAAGACTGCATACATACCTGAGAACGTATGTGTGTTTCCATTAGCTTATATAAGTCCTAGGTGGTTTGTATGAACGTCAGTAACTCGAATTGCTGCATTTTGAACCAACATTTTGTTTTACAAGAGAAAAGTTTATTGTAATATGCTTGGAAGCGTAAAAATTATTCAACAATTCTTAACTCAAAGGTCGTCTTTATCCAATTTGTTTTTGATTATTGTAAATTGATTTGTCAATTTTTTCAAAAGGATTTTCGTCTTTCAGGTTCAGGTTAGAGCTGGCTTTCAAATCAAAACTGGCCAAAGTGCCAGAACCCTCATAGAATTACTACTTGCGTTAACTCATTGAATAGTGCAAGTAGTAGAACTAAGCGGGTCCTGCTCCACATATGAGCGTGACCTTTTTGAATTGGAATCAGCATTTTGTAACTTTGAAACGGGTAAACCGATCTGATTGAGTTCACTTTTTTTTCTCTTCTTGATCTCTTGTTTTACCCTCTACAAATGAAAGTCCCATTGGTTCAATAATTTCGCAGCTAGACCTTTCCGGAGGTCAATTTATGAGCAGTTTTGGCCATTTTTTAAAACTCACTAATTTCTGCCTAAATTTTACTAATGGATTTTTGTGAACTGATTTGTCATTTTTCTTTAGCTGTTTGGCACTTTTAACGAAGCGATACAAAGAGACGACGCCCACAACCACTCAGGGCTGGCCAAGGTGTCAGAACCCGCATAGATCTACTTCTTGCGTTAGTTCATCATGTAAGAGTGCAAGTAGCAGAGCTAAGCGGGTTCTGTTTCTCATATGGTGGTGACCTTAGAATAGGTATATCGACCACCTTTTAAAAACTCTTTAATTGGACTAATTTCAGTCGAATTCAGTTTGTTGTAAAACAGTGAGACATGATGACCAATGTTTTGAAATTACTTTTTTAAATTGGTTTAAAGAGGATGACAAGGCTAGTGGGAACACAGAATCGTAATGCAACGGAAATTTCTATATAGTGAGTGATAATGCTGCTGACGCAAAATGCGTCAGAAAAGCCTAAATTTAGGTTTTGCAGTTATTACGCAGGGTATTACAAAATTTTTCTCAATTCTCTAGATCTTAGAGGTTAAATTCGTTCGAATTGTGTTGGTTACGTTCTTAAGGGATTTTAAGCGTGCAACAGCAAAAAATTGTTTCCGAAAAGTTTTCAAATTCTCCAAAGGGGGGGGGGGGTAATATGACTTTTTCTCAATTCTCAACATTGATGGCCTGTAACTTGAGAACACCTCGACTGATCAGAGTGAGTCCAACAACTTCCTCTTTTTGATATCCTCTTTCACCTCTCAACATAGGAAGTTCCGTAGGTGCGGTATTTTCGGAGATACACTCCTTCGGAAGTCGAATTTTCAGCTCTTTTAGAATCGCGTTTTTTGACCCTTTGTAAAAAAACCTCTTTAGAGGTTAAATTCATTCAAATGAGTTTGTTGCGTTCTCTCATTGCAAGCGTGCCATTCCGATCAAAAAACAGTAAAAAAATGTTTCCGACATTTTTTCGAAAATGTTCAAAGGGTGTATTACGATTTTTTTCTGTTCTCAACTTTGACCGCCTGTAACTTAAGAACGCCTTGACCGATCAAAAACAGCAAAAAAGGACTGGAAATTGAGTGGTTTAAACTTTGGTAAATAAATTACACACTGCATGTTATATGGTAAGTCCGAAAACGCACCGAAAGGCATATTGTTCGAGACCCGCAGACCATCATCATCAGCAAATTCCAATTTGCATACCGGCAATTAACGGTTCTTGATTGGTTATTAGGATTGCCGTAATATTTAATATTCGCAAGCGAATTCTGGAACTGAGGCAAAGGCCTTCTAATAGTTTTGGGACGAGGCAAATTGAAATTGAAGTAATCCGTTCAATCTGCCGATGGCTCGGACGCAGGTTCGATTGCCAGAGCACTTTAGGCCGACATCGCCACTATGAGGTTTAGAATAAATCTCGCAAACCCCTATAATGCTAACGATGAAACTGTTCCACTTTTATGTGTGCCGTATCGCTGAAACGATCCGCGAGCAGCCCCCTCAACTAAAGTTATTTGAACTCGACGATATAATTACTCTCAAACTACCGTAATTAACAAACTTACGTGAGATTTCAGGTAAAGTGGTGTTTATTCGAATCCACGTCAGTATCGCTGCACAATCCCGTAATTGGGTATTTTGAGTGGTTGGGTTAGTGTCGTTCCCGCATTCTACATGAAGTTTGTATAATTGAACCTGTCACCTACATACGTTCATAATAATAATTCAGACCAATCCAAAAGGTGTTAAGGCACGTTGTCGGGGGCCGCTTAAATTGTTTGGTTTGTTACTATACACTATCCATAAAAAAAAAGAAAAGAAATCGGCCAAAAGTACCAGTGTAAATATTATTAGTAATGTTGGATAGATTTATTAAATAGGTCACGCCCATATGTGGAGCAGAACCCGACTAGTTCTCCTACTCCTCTATTCAATGAGCTAACGCAAGTAGTAGATCTATGCGGGTTCTGGCACTTCAATTCCATTGAGACAATTTTGGCAGAAAACTGTTTTTTAACGAATCATGATTTCTGACTTTTTAAGTTTTCTATACTCTATTAGCCTTATTTTTAGGTTATTGGAATAACCTTGATTCAATTTTCTAAGTTTAGATGATTTTGATTCAAAATTTGAATATTTTAATTTTGTGCCTCGCCTACTTCTTTTGGACTTTTTTCTATAATTTTCCGATTTTTTTAATATGTCATAACTCGGTGCTTTGGCAGTTTTGATTTTTTCTTACCAATGTTTTTTTATTTTTATATTTTTTCTATTCTTATACTTTACCATGTTTCAACGAAAATTTGGTTCTTTAACTTTTTATCGGTCTAAATTTTTTTTTTGTTTTGACTGTAAACCTACCAGTGTTACTATTAGTAACACTGTTGGATAGACTACTTGGATAGGTCACGCCCATATGTGTGCTTAGTTCTACTACTCGCACTATCTAATTAACATGTTACTAGTTTTACCTTAAACACTGATTTTAGAAGGAATTTATCTACTTGATAAGCGTTCCAGAATTTTAATAAATGGCCTCTAAGGGCTCGTAATAATACTAGTAATACTGTCCAACTTTTATTAGGGCAGTATTATTAATATGTTGCTAATTTTACCTCGAAGACTATTCAAAACAATTTTATCTACGGGAAAATATTTCCAGAATTTTAATAAATGTCCTCTAAGTGCTCATAGGTCGAAAAATCGAAGCTTAAAACTCGACCCAGGGCTTAACATTGCTCGCTTTTCATTAGGGCAGTATTATTAACATATTGATAGTTTTACCTCGAACAGTGTTTTTACAAGAAATTTATCTACCGGGTAAACTTTAAAATTAAATTTTAATAAAAGGCCTCTAAGGGCTCCTAGGTAGGAAAATCGAAGCTCATAACTCGAGCCAAGGCGTGGAGATGGCGCGAAACGTATTGATTTGCCCAGCCTCTCGTTTGATCCTCTGCTCACCATAATTTATTTGGATACGATCCACATCTTTTTAAAACCTTTTTTTCTTTTCATTTTACAGATCGTTTCATATAGATTACAATCCTTTTATGGGAAAGGGTTGCAGTTTTATGCACAAATTAGGGGAGTGTTCATTTGAAATCTTCATTTTCTGTCAAAAATTCACAGCCTTCTAGATGACATTTTCTAGTGAACATGGTCTTTATAAGGTCGCTTGAGACGATATAATCGTGCAGCATTATATATCTTTTATAGGGTTTATTTTATTGTAATGAAGTGGTCACTAGTTGATTATCTTCAAGGGTCTTATGGTGATTTAAGGGTTTTTGGCGTGGAAGAGGTCAGGGGCGGCACGCCAAGGGATAAAACCAACACGAGTTGGTCCAGAGGAAACTAGATCAGTGAGCCGGGGTCCTAACCTCGCCGTCGACGTCGTCGGAGGCTGCAAGCAGGAGCCCCTTGCATCATCCAGCAGCTGCAGCCGGGCGCGCAGGACGGGGCGTCGGCGCGGGCGGCCGCCTCACCGCCGCCCCCGGCAGCGCGCATTCCGCGATGGAGTTCCCTCCGAGCCAGAGTAGGTGAAGGGCGCGTCGCCCTTAACGAACGACATCCGAAGCCAGTGCGCGCCGAACCCGCGCGAGCGAGTGAGTGTCGAGTGACGGACGAGTAGAATGATGGCCCGCCGTGCCGCGACCCCCCCGGGCACCCGCCCGTGAACCATGTGGTGGAGGTGGTGGATTTACTGTGCCGGACTGTTGGTAGTGGCGGCCGGTGCCGCCCGGGCTCACTCCGACCATGGAGACTCCCGTCAGGTTAAAAGAGGTGAGTATGAGTAGAATGTGGGACGTACCAACGGATGCTCTCAGAATCGCGGCCTGATTGTGCGCGTGTAGTCGCGAAAATTTAGGTTAAGTAGCCTCTCTGGATGGATGAAGATCTTCTTGACGGTTCGTAAAAGCCTTGAAGAAACTAAAAGATCTTATAACTGAAATACTTGAAAAAGAAAATCTTTTTTATGAAGCATTGAAAGTAGCCACAGAAGGCAAAGTTATGATTAATTAATGCATCTGAATCCAAGTAAAAGGTATTACTGGAAAACATTCTTAAATTGAAGTAAAATTAACTCAAAATTGCCGAATGCAAAAAGAAAATCCTTATATTTGTTCCTTGTGTCCTAGTTCCTGAATATAGATCAACAGAAGATTAAAGGTGCAACTGTTAAGAGAGGCAAAAGGCCCCCTATGCTACACGTTTTTCATAACTCGCAAGGTTATGATACACACTTTGTTGTTTAAGTGCTAATTGATCAGTAATTATTGAATTGTTGAAGGAACTTTTCATATTTTGAGTTGATATTGAAACTTGGTATTGACAACACTGATAAAAGTTTTATAAATTAACAGGAAAATAGTTTTTGACCAGACTAGTAATAACTATTCATCAAAAGCCGTCATCAAGCCTTATTCGAAAAAAAATGAGTTAACAATATTAACATAAAATAAATAAGTAGTACCAATTTGTCTATGTATATCAGTTTGTGTATGATGTTTCATCATACACAAACTTTTTGTTTTAAACTTGGAAAACGATAACATTTTACTCCAATCTGGAAAGAACCAATCTAAACTGAACTAACTTGACATCTTGGAGCCTTAAAATATATCAACCAACTCGATTGTGTAGCGAAGGGTCTGGTATTTTTGTTTTTATTTTTGTATTTTGTTATAAGTTGGAAGATGATGGCCTTTTACTCCAATCTGGATAAAACCAAACTCCCCCTTAAAACTCCCCAAAAATTGTGTCCTTATAAAAACTTATACTATATAAAACTTATATTATAAACTTGTACGTAGGGAAACAAGGCTTTTTATAATGATCTAACACTCATACTTTTTGAGATTTAGTACTCTTAGGGGTGCTTTTAAGGGAGGTAATATAAACCATATTTGCTCCTCCTTAAAATAAAATATAACGTACTATCTGCCTTTTATCGTCCAACTCTGGACATAACAATGCAGGTGTCAACACTCTTGTTACTTCCTTGGTTCCACTTTAAGAAACTTGGCTTTTAACACACTGAACTATTGGCCAACTACAATTACTCAAAACATACACGAACATCTTCATAGAAAGTTAGGTACTTAATTGACATTTAACGTTTAATTTTTTCTTTCTTCCTCTCTTCCCCTTTTCATTTGTTAGTTATCACCTACGCACTCATTCTTTTAACTAAAAATATGTTATGAGTATTGCAGCCAATAACTTATTTATTCATATTATATTATATTATAATTATTGTTGATCACCCACGTCCGCATGTCGATTCATGTACTTTTCAACGATCCTTAATATTTTTATAAAAGATTATATATCTAGAACAGATCTAAAACTTTCTCTTTTGCATTGTGACTAAAAGTTTGAAAATCAGTGAATAAATCAAGAGATTGCAAAAGAAGACTAAAGTTGCTAGGAAACTAAAGACTAAAATAACCACAGTATCAAGTAGATATGAAACAGGGCTTCTGGCACAATTTCAGTCATATTCTTATGTAAATTTCCATAAGAGAACACACACACTTTCTTGACCCGATGTGAATCGGCGCTGCAGTCGGTGAAGGTTCATCTTTTCAGGTCCATGCTGTCTCGTCCTTGTAGTCATTCCATTCACTAGTTAATCATAAGAGATATAGCCAAAAGTAAATCATGAATCTTTAAATGAGTGCTTCAGAAGTCCTTTCGCGGTTAGAGGGTGGCTTAAAGAAGCAAAAATGGCTTAAAAGACATCAATATACTTCCTAACGCGGCCCTCTGATGCTTTTTTTCCATCTGAAAACAAAAACTAAACAAAAGTTGACCATTTGCCTGATTTCAGCTAGAAAATTTCCTCCGATAAAATCACTGGAAAATATTTTCCAGAAACCATTATCTAGCAGTTGCTCCCACTTCACTCTTTTATTTTTTCTTTGTGTGACCTCGTTCTGCCGTCCGGACAGCTCCGATTGATTTACTCACTTACTAGAAAATAAAAAAAACTTGCTACAGCAGAGCTAGACCAGAACGAGAAAGAGGGAGCGAGAGAGAGAGAGAGAGAGATAGGGTGTATTATTGTGTCCCGTTATAGCTCAATTATCGAAAACTTAATTAAGTTATTTACGTAAAAGAAGCACAGCGAGGCGGCGGGTGATTAATTTAACACTTTTGCAGTGTTGATGGGAACTAGCTAAAGAAATTTCCGGGGTTAAAAACGAAATTTGAAAAAACAATTATTTTACGCCCTTAGACGTCTAATTTAATTGAAAGCGATGACGTTGATTGATTAAGCGTCTTCGAGTACCGAAGGTAAGGGACTTGTATACACAATTATTCAATTTTCTTGTTAAAAAAAAGGTTACACTGACGCCGCCGCTTATGCAACATAACTAAGCACTTTAGTAATAGCTCTGTCTTAATTTAAATTGCTAAGTAAAGCACAGTGGCCTAAAAAACAAAGTTGGGGGCCAAAAACAATCTGACGTTTCGGGAACAACAACAAAGCCTGAGCGAGAGAGAAGGAGGCCACGCAATTCGCTACACGGTTTTCCACTTTTTTTTTTCAGAAGTTCCAGCCCAGGAAATCATTAACATTTATTACTCCTTCTAAGGAGCCTTTTCCTCTCCATCATCATTCTTTATGGTAGATATACATTCAGTTTATGACCGGTAACGTGTCAGCAGTAAATCCAGCATGATCGAAAAGTATGATCTACCCGATAAAGATTTATGTGGCAGCCAAGTTCTCGGGATCTAATCCCGGAGTAAAAAGAGGATTTTTGGGAAATGTTTTATTATGTGGGAGCTAAATCCCGGACGAATAATCAATAACCGACTACAAGGCCGGATGGGTATGGATGAAAGGAGGAATTGGAGGTTTCCGTTTAGCGTTGAGGGGGTCTCTTTTTTTTGAGTAAATTTGCTAAACGAGGCGGAATAATAACATTTTCAAGTGGGACACGCCTCTAAACCAGTACACATATTATGCTCTTTCAGAAAATCGGCATAAACTTCATTTTCTCTTATGTCGGCCATTTTGGTGCCAATCTCAAAGATTTCTTAGAGGTGTATTAAATGGGTATACGCTGAATTACCAGGACTGAAGTATTTCATAAACGATATTAGCAACGTTGCAGTGTTCTGTCACAATTCTGTGTAAATTTCCATTAGAAAATTTTGCAGACTTAGAGATGCAAGTAGATATGTATCAGGGCTTCTGGCACAGTGGTATGTAAATTTCCATAAGAAAATTTAGCAGAATTAGAGATGCAAGTAGATATGTTTCAGGGCTTCTGGCACAATTCTATGTAAATTTCCATAAGAAAATATTGCAGAATTAGAGATGCAAGTAGATATGTTTCAGGGCTTCTGGCACAATTCTATGTAAATTTCCATAAGAAAATTTTGCAGAATTAGAGATGCAAGTAGCTATGTACCAAGATTTCTGGCACAATTCTATGTACATTTCCATAGCAAGATTTTGCAGAATTAGAGATGAAAGTAGATATGTAACAGTGCTTCTGGCACAATGCTATGTAAATTTCCATAAGAAAATTTTGCAGACTTAGAGATGCCAGTAGATGTGTATCAGGGCTTCTAGCACAATTCCATGTAAATTTCCTTAAGAAAATTTTGCAGAACTAGAGATGCAAGTAGTTATGCATCAGGGCTTCTAGCACACTTCTATGTAAAATTCCATAAAAAGATTTTGCAGATTTTATCAGGGTCTCTGGCACAATTCTATGTAAATTTCCATAAGAAAATTTTGCAGAATTAGAGATGCAAGTAGATATGTATCAGGGCTTCTGGCACCATTCTATCTAAATTTCCATAACAAGATTCTGCAGAATTAGAGATGCAAGTAGATATATATCAGGGCTTTTGGCACAACGCTATGTAAATTTCCATAAGAAAATTTCATCTAGATATGTATCAAGACTTCTGACACAATTCTATTTAGACTTCCATAACAAGATTTTGCAGAATTAGAGATGCAAGTAGAAATGTATCAGGGCTTCTGGCACAATGCTATGTAAATTTCCGTAAGAAAATTTTGCAGACTGAGAGATGCTAGTAGATGGGTTTCAGGGCTTCTGGCACAATTCCATGTAAGTTTCCTTAAGAAAATTTTGCAGAACTAGAGATGCAAGTAGTTATGCATCAGGGCTTCTAGCACACTTCTATGTAAAATTCCATAAAAAGATTTTTCAGATTTTATCAGGGTCTCTGGCACAATTCTATGTAAATTTCCATAAGAAAATTTTGCAGAATTAGAGATGCAAGTAGATATGTATCAGGGCTTCTGGCACCATTCTATCTAAATTTCCATAACAAGATTCTGCAGAATTAGAGATGCAAGTAGATATATATCAGGGCTTTTGGCACAACGCTATGTAAATTTCCATAAGAAAATTTCGCAGAATTAGAGATGTAAGTGGATATGTATGAGGGCTTATGAAACCATTCTATGTAAATTTCCTTAAGATAATTTTGCAGAATTAGATATGCAAGTGGATATGTATCAGGGCTTCTGTCACAATTTTATGTAAATTTCCATAAGAAAATTTTTCAGAAAATCACACCATAATTCAACCCGATGGTGGATGCGCCTCAGCCGCTTAGGTTATCTGTTCTGGTTCATGGTGCGTTCTTGCTGTTTTATCTCTGTGTTCGTCCCATCACTGGTTTATATCATCGCACCGAAAAAACTATCTCCATGTATATTCTTTGCTCCTACATATATTTTGAATTTGGAGAGGGAGCAGGTAACGAATCTTGGTAGAAAAGCTCAAATTGTGGATTGTGACAGCCGGAGGTAGTGACTTGAATGACCGGTTTCGAAACGGTTTCATACCAGGACGTTTTATATGTCATGCCAGGACGTATCAACCAAAACGTTTCATACCAAGACATTTCATACCAAAACGTTTTATTCTAAATGCGTTTTATACCGCAATAGATATGTAGCAAGGCTTCTGGTACAATTTCCCATGTGAATTTGAAAAAGAAAATGTTGTAGAAAACAGAATCGGAATTCTAAACCAGATAGTCAGCCAGTTGAGATCATCTCTTCTGATCCATGGTTCAGGCTCTCATCCATGTGGCCATCCCATCACTAGTTATACCATAAGTGGTGAAAGTGGTTTTTTTGAATTGATCTCTTAAAATTGCAATTTTTTCTCCATTTGATTCACTTCACAACTCTGCTAGTTCTTGAGATCTCTTCACTAAGCATCGAAAAAAACACTTCTGTATATTTTTTACAGTTTACACCGGTAATAGTGGTTAATTTGCAGAAATGAACATTTTAGACCTTTATAAAGTCATCTAAGTTAGAAACGATGCTGGTATTTTATTTCAACCTCGACGAAAAACAAAATTGACCCTGATGACGTCATCTAGATTAGTGACATATTACTCCTAACTCCCTAATATACCATCCGGTATATTAGGAGCAGGAAAAATCCGGACAAGCTCAGCTCATACTCGAATTACTATTGAATTGATGTTTCGTCTGGCGCATTTGAAACTTTGCAAATTGATCCGAAATGAATGTGACGACACTTCTTCGCCTCGTATCTTTTACGACAAAACTGTGGAAAGTTGACACATAACGTTTTATTACAATTTCCTATACGAGTTCGCGAATTGAATGTAATCCCTTAAAAGCTGTCTTTTTAATGGCCAAATTGCCGAAACGCCTTGTCAGCGAGTTGTAAAACTTGTCGTAAAGGGAGATATCAATTTTTGAGCTCCCTCAGCGGCCTTTCTCTTGCACCATGAAAGTTCAGCACAGAACACAGTCGCATATGATTAAACGTGGTGGGAGATTTATGGAAAAATCCATGTGAGAGGTCCGCGAGACCCGCCCTGCACGTCTCACTTATTGTAAAAAGGACAGTATTCTCCACGAAAGAAAGTCTTGAATTTCGGTTACTTCTCGTGTTGCATCAATCAATGTCGCGCCCACCAAGCTCCTGGAATAAAACCTTTAGGACGGAAAAAGTATCCATCATACTTTTTCAAATTGAGCACGATATTAATGCCGGCTGCGGTTAAAAATTTACCTTGTGAACACTTCTCTGGTGATTTATCGTTTTCTCCTTTTTTTTCTTCCATTTCCAAAGATCTAATTTTGGGCCGAGTAGTATCGTAGGAGCGCAGAAGTAAAACAAATGCTCCTTAGTGCCCGGGAGGCCAGAACTCCGCAGGGACCCATGTAACTAATGTTGAAATTTAAATGTAGCTGCAATTTTTACGAGAGGTAGCATCTCCTAGGGAATTCTTGGCTGTAGGAACGTGTGAAATAGCTTTATGGCTTCAGACGGCAGGGAAGTCTTTAAATCTATGAAGGGAAATAACAATTTAAACGTGACCGACTCGAGGGCTTTTCGCTATTTATTGCATAGATAGATTAGGGGAAAGAGTGTTCAAACAACTTTGGCTATGAAATTCAATTAAAAAACCTTAATTGGTTTTTCTGATAAAGTTCAGATACTCCCCATGTAATTACTTTTTTTTTGAGTGAACATCTTTTCGAAATTATATGGCGGCGATTTATATTCAAATTTGGGATAAAAACTTCTTAAATTGTGCCCCACATTATTATTATTATTGAGAGCCGGAGTGAGTGCCCGAGTTTACGTCTTACATCTACATATTATTCACCTCACGCCCTCTTGCCAAAAAGGGGACGGGAAATAACTGAAAATAACGAAAAATGGCCGCGCAAAGGTTATCCAGCACGAAGCCTTTGTTACGTACGAAAATGTTGTTTTGCATTTAAACTTGGATTTTCGCAGAGGGTCCATAGATAAGTCACCCCATTGACTTCCATTTCTGCAGCTCGATCATTTAGAGTCGGCGAAATGGGCCAATTACTTTGTTTGCGAAATAGAAGATGGGCGTGAAATGACAAGGAAGCATCAGACGTCATAATCGAATAATTTACTGAGAATGAGGAATAAATAAGAAATCAATAATCAATAATGGATAATAAGAATGGAAGAGTTTTAGTTCAAGTTAATTCAGGTTAGTACAGGCTACAATACTTTCTTCTTCAACATTAATACTAATGTGTAGCTATTTATGGGGAAAAGAAAGCAAGAAGTCATCGCGTTTCACACTAAGACCGTTTTTTACTTTTTTCCTCTGTTAGTTTTCAAAAGCAATTGGGGTTTTGGGAACATGTGATATGGATCTTGCTGTTACTTGAAATTTACATGGGAAATGACTAGAATTGTGCCAGAAGCCCTGCTGCATATCAACTTGCTACTGTGGTATCAAACATGATTGGTATGAAATGTAATAATCTAAAATTAATTATGTAAATTGATAAAAAACAAGACAAATGACAATTGATAAAATTTGTGAGAAAGTGAAATCAATGAAGTATAATTCTAAATACTGCGCTCTGTATAGCATGTTTCCAAATTCGAAGTGAATGTAGGGACAAAGAATATATACAAAGAGTTTAACCTCGATGTTTAATGAAGAGATCTCAGATTCTAGCAGAGTTATTAAGTGGGTAAAATGGGAAAAGATTTGCAGTTTTAGGAGATCAAAGGAAAAAAAATTCTTTCACTTCTTATGATATAACCAGAGATGGGACGTTTAGTTGTTGGGTTCCTCTCAAGCTGTTGTGTGGTCCTGTAGTGTCTCGTCTAAGTGTACCATAAGTCCGTAAATGTGTAAGTACCGATATGGTACTTTATTTTAATTTTCATGACAAGGTTCTCTGATTGAAAAAGGTAAGCTCAACACAACCTTTTTTTCCCTTTTTTTCCTAAGTGGGATTTTGCAACTTATATCTTCTCGGATTCCATATAATAGAATAGGATAATTTATTTTGCTCATGCATTGTGTTTTAATTTGTATACTTTTGTTAGTCGTTTTTCTTCTTTGTAATTAGTGTTTCTTAACTCCAATGTACATACAATTATTGTATTTTAGCCCCGAGGAAGACCTCAATTAAAGTTCGAAACGTTGGCAATTTCAAGAAAGTGAAGAGCTTCTTGTCCTATACCTGCTATCCAAATGTTCACATTAGTAAATAAAGGACGCTAAGAACAGATTTCTAATTACTGCGCTCTGTATAGCATGTTTTCAAAATTTAAGAACATGCAGAGACAAAGAATATACAGGAAGAGTTCTTTAACAATGTTTATTGAAGAGATCTCAGATTTTAGCAGAGTTGTTAAGTGGGCAAAGTGTCAAAAGATTTACAGTTTTAGGAGATCAAAGAAAAAAAAAACACTTTCACTTCTTATGATATGACCAGTGGTGAGGTGACCACATAGACGAGACAGCAACGACGGACCATCGACCAGAAGAGTTGATCTTAACCTGCTGATTCGCATTCACCATCAAGTTAAGAATTGTGGTACCGTTTTCAACAAACATTTTTTGATGGAAATTTACATGGAGAAATGACTAAAATTGTGCCAGAAGCCTTGCTGCATATCTACTTGCTATTGTGCTATGAAACGTCCTTGGTATGAAATGTCTTGGTATGAAATGTAATAATATAAAATTATTTATGTAAGTCGGGAAAAAATAGTACAAATAACAATTAATAAAACTTTTGGAAATGTGAAACAAACAAAGTATATTTATAAATACTGCGCTCTGTATAGCATGTTTCCAAATTTGAAGTAAATGAACAGACAAATAATATATAAGAAAAGATCTTTTTCGATGTTTAATGAAGAGATCTCAGATTTTAGCACAGTTATTAAGTGGGCAAAATGGGAAAAAATTGGCAGTTTTAGGAGATCAAAAAAAAAAAAGACTTTCACTTCTTATGATATAACCAGTGATGAGATGACCACATAGACGAGACTGCAACGACGGGCCATGGACCAGAAGAGTTAATCTTAACCTGCTGATTCGCATTCACCACCATCAACATCAAGTTAAGAATTGTGGAACCGTTTTCAATAAACATTTTTTGACGGAAATTTACATAGAGAAATGACTAAAATTGAGCCAGAAGCCTTGCTGCATATCTACTTGCTATTGTGCTATGAAACGTCATTAGTGTGAAATGTCTTGGTATGAAATGTAATAATATAAAATTATTTATGTAAGTCGGGAAACAATAATACAAATAACAATTAATAAAACTTTTGGAAATGTGAAACAAACAAAGTATATTTATAAATACTGCGCTCTGTATAGCATGTTTCCAAATTTGAAGTAAATGAAGAGACAAATAATATATAAGAAGAGTTCTTTTTCGATGTTTAATGAAGAGATCTCAGATTTTAGCAAAGTTATTAAGTGGACAAAATGGGAAAAGATTTGCAGTTTTAGGAGATCAAAGGAAAAAAAATACTTTCACTTCTTATGATATAATCAATGATGGGATTACCACACGGATGAGACAGCAACGACGGGCCATGGACCAGAAGAGTTGATCTTAACCTGCTGATTCGCATTCACCATCAAGCCAAGAATTGTGATAAGGTTTGCTGCACAATTTTTTTTATGGAAATTTACTTGGGAAAATGACTGAAATTGCGCCAGAAGCCCTGCTGCATATCTACTTGCTATTGTGCTATGAAACGTCATTGGCATGAAATGTATTGGTATGAAATGTATTAATATAACATTAATTATTCAGGATTTGGGGGGCCAATATTCAGAATGTGGACATAAAAAAGTATAGGTGATAGTGTTCTTGGGTATTCGGTCTGGGCAGTGTGGAATAAAACTATTCAGCTACCAAGCTTTCGATATTTTTTAATATCTTCTTCAGGGTGCTAACTATTTTATGAAGTGAAGGCAGGAAACCGTGAGAAAAACATTTAGATATATAGGTCAATATTAAAACTTTTACACAAATGTTACGTGATACATCACGATGTACAAAACATATTAAAATAGTCAAAGTGGACTAGCCATCGCCACGTTTAAATCGAATTTTTGGTCGGTCAAAAATACTGTCTGCTTTGTATAAAAAAGTATCACCGAGTGGCATCAAGGATTCCAATCGATAAGCTGCCTGCAGTGTTGGTGCGATTCTCAAATGATGTAGTCCGGTTCTCGGTACTTAAATCGCGTAAACAACTAAAAAATAGCGGTGTAAAGATTGCTCAAGACTTAACAAAGAATCGCTTATCACTACTTGACAACGCAGTTCGTTTATTTACTAACAAAAGTGCGTGGGTTCTAAATGGAAATATCTATGTAAAAATTGACAATATCGTTCATCGTGTAATCAAGGACACGCAGCTGTTTGCGTTGCAGGAGGGTACCCAGAATGCTAACAAACAATTTTTTTGGATTAGTCAGATCTAATATGGACACGTGAGTTCCCTTTCTTTTTTGTTTTGACCCTGTTCGCGAGATTATGTTGATATTATTATACATCATTTACATATTATTTTTCTAATATGGTTGTAGTATGGATTCGGGATGGATTTTTACCAGCTTGGGGTAAAGGGCTCGGTTTGTATTATTTTTTTTCTCTTCTTATCTTAGTTTTCTATTAGTTTGCTTTTTGATACAACTGCTGCATTGCTTGCCCATTTTCTTGATCGGGGAACGGTTTTGTTTGTTTTTTCTTTATAAAACTTTTGTGAAATGAAGATAGGTCATCTTAATGTAAAGTCAATATTTACATGCTTTGATGAATTAAAAAGGATTATAGTTGATAACGATATCGATATTTTTCTGTTAACTGAGACATGGCTTTCTCCTAACCAGGCATTAACACACTTCTTAATACCGAACTATAGTTTTCACAGACGAGATAGGGAGGGGAGATAGGGAGGGGGGGATAGGGAGGGGGGATGAATACATTACTAATTTCGAATTACATATTGAGATTGATAGCCCGTTGGAGCACTTGATTTTTAGACTTAACATAAGAAACAAGAATTATGGCTTTGCTGTTTAGTCCCAGATTTCGATAACATATTCTTGGGTCTAACCCCGATAGTAGATGAAATGTTTTGTATTAGTAACTTCAATATAAATTTACTCAATCTGAATAACCCACTAATATTTCTATTCAAAAAATTATAACTTAAAAAAATCGTAGAAAAATTCAATTTTTCCTCTCAGAGACTGGTAGAAATTCAAGTTTGAAACGCGTCAACTCTAAGTCAACACTCTCAAATTTATTATGTTGTACAGCTACATGTTTCGCCTAAAAAGGCATCATCAGGCCACAATCACAACACACGTTAAAATAGTTAAACATTTAAAACACATTCACATATTGTCAAATTGGCTAGAAGAGTCTTCTAGCCAATTCTAGTGAAGTTGAGAGCCTTAGTTGGAAGATGGCCTTAAGGGTGAAAATATCCCTGAGGACTTCAGCAAAACTCAAGTTGCAACTGTTTCCTGACAAACCTTTTGTCCGCTGCAAACTTTTAAAGCTATTAGGTGGGTTCCGTCAGGAAGTAGAAACGCGATTTTCCTTTTTTAGCAGCTAACCTGCCAAGCATAAAGATGAAGTCAAATTACTGCTGCAAAAATCCTCAGTTCATGTGCTCTTCTTTTTATTCAAATTCCTAGCAAGTCAAGAATTGTGATACGGTTTTCTGCACAATTTTTTTTATGGAAATTTACATGGGAAAACTACTGAAAATGTACCAGAAGCCCTGCTGAATATCTACTTGCAACTGTGCTATGAAACGACATTGTTATGAAACGTCTGGCTATAAAACGTTTTGGTTTTAAACATCCTGGTATGAAATGAAACCGTCCTGAAAAGCGATAAAGGTACTACTCATGACTGTCATTAATCCAGAACCTGAGCAAAATTCGGTTCAAAACTATGATCCATTTCGGATGACAAGAATTTCCTCCACAGTGTACTTTACAAGTGTATTGTAGCTAAAATCTTTTAAACATTGAGAACGTTATATGAAACGGGCAAAAGGAGACACGTTGCAATTGATAAATTTTTTGGAAAAGTAAAACAATTAAATTATAATTTTGAGTACTGTGCTCTGTATGGTATGTTTCCATATTTAAAGTAAATGTTGGGCTAAAGAGAGATATATAGAGAGAACTTTTTTCGATCTAGAACACTTTTCCGAACGTTTAAGTTCAATTTTTGTCTAAATTCGCCACATATTGCTGAAAAATACAAATTCGTCTTCAAGTTTTTGTGAATTGAATTATGAAAATTTTTATGATATGAGTGATATTTAGTAGTGAAAGTTAAGAATCCAAGCAAATTTTAGTTTTCCAATAACTAATAAATTTAGTTTTTGACCTACATCTAAAAATTTTATTATATACGCCAGAATTTTATTGGCGAATTTAAATCCCTTTTTGGCAAAAAGTATCACTTGCCCCTGAGGGAGCTTTAAGGGCTCTAAAAAGCTGACAAAAATTTTCAACTTGGGATTTCTAGATTTTGACCCAAATCGTCTTAGATAGCTCAAAAATAAAAATTTTGACACTTAGGATTTAGATTTGGACTTAAATATTCAAAAAAAACGTAATTTTTATTTTTTTTATTTGCTGGTTTTTTTTTCAGTTTTTCTTCTCACAATTTTTTTTATGGTAATTTACATGGGAAAATTACTGAAATTGTGCCAGAAGCCCTGCTGCATATATACTTGGTCCTGTGCTATCAAACGTCAATGGTATGAAACGTCTTGGTACGACATGTCATGATATAAAACGTTTTGGTTTTAAACATCCTGGCATGAAATGAAACCGTCCTGAAAAGCGATATAGGTACTACTTCTGGCGGTCATTAATCCAGAACCTGAGCAAAATTCGACTCAAAACTATCATCCATTTCGGATAGCAAGAATTTTCGCCACAGTGTACTTTACAAGTGTATAAATCTTTCAAACATTGAGAAAATTATATAAATCGAGCAAGAGAAGGCACGTTGCAATTGATAAATCTTTTGGTAGTGAAACAATTAAGGTATAATTTTGAGTACTGTGCTCTGTTTGGTGTGTTTCGAAATTTAAAGTAAATGTAGGGCCAAATGGAGATACAGAGAGAGTTTTTTTCGATCTAAAACACTTTTCCGAACGTTTAAGTTCATGTTTTGTCAAAATTCGGATATATAATAATAATAATAATATAATAATATAATAATAATATATTATTAATAATAATATATTATTGATAATAATAAAGATAATTGACATATTCCTGAAAAATACACAAATTTGTCTTCATTTCAAAATTTAATTATATGACTAATATTTACTAGTGAAAGTTAATAATCCAACCCAAATTTTTGTTTTCCAATAACTAATAAATTTGGTTTTTGACCTACATTTTTAATATCGCCAGAATTTAATTGGCAACTGACTTTAATTTAATTCTCTTTTTCGCAAAAGTATCACTAGCCCCTCTTGAGACTTCCAGCTTTTGACCTAAATCGTCTTACATAGATCAAAAATTAAAATTTTGAGACTTTGAGGATTTAGATTTAGACTTAAATATTTAAGGAATGTAATTTTTATTTTTTTTTATTTGCTGTTTTTTTCGGTTTTTCTAGAAAAAAAATGGGTTTACAAACAAAAATAACAAATTTACTCGAAAGAGCAAACTACAAGGTGCTGTAGCTTTAAAAGAGGCCACTATGCAAATGTAATAATAATATAATATAATAATAATATAATATTGATAATAATACAGATACACGTTTTTGTGAATTAATCTATGGCAATCATTTCAAAATTTAATTATATGACTAATATTTACTAGTGAAAGTTAAGAATCCAACAAAATTTTTGTTTTCCGATAACTAATTAGTTTGGTTTTTGACCTACATTTTTAATATCGCCAGAATTTAATTGGCAACTGATTTTAATTAAAGTCTCTTTTTCGCAAAAGTATCACTTGCCCCTCTTGAGACTTCCAGCTTTTGACCTAAATCGTCTTAGATAGATCAAAAATTAAAATTTTGAGACTTAGGATTTAGATTAAGAAATGTAATTATAATTTTTTTTTATTTGCTGTTTTTTGTCGGTTTTTCTAGGAAAAACATGGGTTTACAAACAAATTTACTCTTAGGAGCAAACTACAAGGTGCTGTAGCTTTAAAAGAGGCCACTATGCAAATGTATATAATTTCGTCTTCTCAAATGAGGTTTATTGAGATTGACCTGCGTACTGAGACAATCGAAGTTGACCAGTAATTCGCCGCTGACTTCAAAGAATTCTATAACGTCGAGTTTAATACTTTTTTTTTAAGTGCTTTCTGGGGCAGAGGAGTTTTGTAATGTACTAAGAGGCAAATTTTCGGAATTTTTTTTATAGCTTCAGATATGAGATGATTTCTCATAAAATATAACCAGTGATGGGATAAACACAGGGACGATACAGTAATGATGGACCATGCACCAGATCTACCAAGACGCATACAACATGTGGTCAAGAATTGTGGATATTTTCTTACGGAAATTTACGTAGGAAAATGGTTGAAATTGTGCCAGAAGCCTTGCTGTCTATCTACTTGCTACATTTACATTTCAAGTTTAAACAATTTTGACAGATAAACAATAGGTCAAATTCGGTAGTAAAACAAGGTAAACGTGTAGTAATCCGCCGCAAGTTTTATCGATAACTTTTCCATGGAAATGAAACAAAAAGCCAATCACTAAACAGGGTGTCCCACCGGGAACTACAGCAGTCGATGTTTTGAAAACTAAAAAAGGTAATTTTCTGAGCATTTTAGGGTTTAATATTGCGATGGGGCCTCCACGTCTAAAATATTTTCCAGGTACCCGCAGTTGGTTCCACCTTCACTGTTTTCAATGGTACAATGCACTTTTTTTGAATTCTACGTTTATTTCTAAGGAAAAAATATTAAGGTTACCCCAAGGCTATCTGAAGCAGATTTTGAGCTATCTTCGTTAAAAAAAATCGCAAAAACATGCCAGATTTAAATCATGATTGTCAGTCAAGCGACTAAATTTTTTTCAAATTCTTCTGGGGGCAATTCACAACAAGACATAAGGTACTTGACAATCTGGCACAACTAAAAAAATAATACATTAGATCCTCAGAAAAACGTATCAAAAATTGACTTTAAAAAATGACGATAACTCGTGATTTTTAAGTGGAATACGGCATTTTTTCTGGCTGCAGTGTCTAAGGGGTTAAAAATAGTGGTAACTTTATGTAATTGTTCCTGTACCTATCGTTAGCCGTTTTCACACAATTTTGAAAAATCGTTTTTCATACACGTTAAATCTGTCAAATTAAACATCCATGAAATAAACAAGATAACTGAGCCTGCGGTTACCATGAAGACCACCATGACTGATTGCGATTGTCAATCATTTCAAAATGCCAGCCCGTCTAAATTATACAAACGAAGACTATTTAAACTTATTCTTTATTTGTGGTGAATGTAATAAAGTAGTTTGCAGAACGTGCGAAACTTTTGCCCTTAGGTATCCGGGAAAACAAAAACCATCACCCGGCGCAGTTAGGAAGATAATAGATAACTTTAAAAACTATGGGTCTGTAAAAGCAAAAGTGGAAAGGACGAACCCAATAGTGATCGACAAAAATATTGAAATTTTTATTTTGGCTTATTTTTATGCATCTCCGACGACTTCACTAAGGAAAGCTGCTACAGGAACTAGAATTTCCAAAACTTCAATTCACAGGATTCTTCAGAAACACAAATTTCACCCCTGTTTCATTACATTGGTTCAAAACTTCAAACAAACCGACTTTGTTAGACGGGTTAATTTCTGTGAATGGATGAGGCGAAAATAACAAAAAAGGGTCTGTTTAATCGCCATAATTCCCATTATTGGAGTGAGGCCATGAGAAACGATTTAGGAATTTTTCAGAATCCTGGCAGTTCAATATTTATTGTGCTGTCAGACATGACAGAGTAGTATTACTGCACATCTACGATGACAACTTAAATGGTAATAATTAGATAATTTCGTGAACTTGAATATCTTAAGCAAATCACTTATTTCTGCAGGTAAAAAATATTTAGAAATTCACAGCATATTAAATGATATATACCTAGAAGGTTTGACACTGGCAAATCATAGACAAATGTTTTATCAGCACGACGGTGCTCCGCCTCACAGGGTGAAAGCAGTAAACACTTTCTTAAATGAGGTATTCTATGACCAGTTGGTAGCCAATGACGGTCCCTTTTTATGGCCACCGCGTTCATCCGACCTAGCAGTATTGGACTACTTTATCTGGGGAACAATAAAGAATGCAGTTTATGATTTGCCATTGACTACCAAGAAGGACTGCATAGAAAGAGTGAGGGCCGCGTTTCAAAATTTATTCCAGGAATTAATTAGAGCAGCCACCCATAACGAATTAATAAAAAGATGCGAAAAATGCTTGAAAATTAGCGGAAAAATTTTTGAACAATTATTGAAACACTAAAATTTCATAATATTACAACTAAAAAAATAAGGACTTTTAACGTGTATAATTTTTGTTTTCAAAATTATGCGAAAATGGCTCACGATAGGTATAGGAACAATTACATAAAGTGACCTCTATTTTTAACCCCTTTAACTCTGCAGCCAGAAAAAATGGGGTATTCCATTTAAAAATCACGAGTTATCGTCATTTTCTCAAGTAAATTTTTGATACGTTTTTTTGAGGATCTGGAGTATTATTTTTTTAGTTGTGCCGGTTTATCAAGTACCTTATGTCTTGTTGTCAATTGCCACCAGAGGAATTTGAAAAAATCTAGTCGCTTGACTGACAATCATGATTTAAATCTGGCATGTTTTTGTGATTTTTTTTTTAATCGAAGATAGCTCAAAATCTGCTTCAGATAGCCTTGGGGTAACCTTAACATTTTTTCCTTAGAAAGGAACGTAGAATTCAAAAATGCAAAAAAAGTGCATTGTACCATTGAAATTATTGAAGTTTGTACCAAATTCGGATCCCTAAGATTTTCAAAATATTAACTTTTGTAGTTTTCAAAATATCGACTGCGGTAGTTTCCGGTGGGACACCCTGTTTAAACAATTTGGCTCCAAGAAGTATTAAAAAGTAGAATTACTTAAATCCGATAACAAATCTGTAATCCTTGGTTTTCAAGATTAATCCGAAACCGATTTATTAATATTAACAATCATTATTTATTTTTTCTATACAGGGTGTCCCAGGGAGAAGAGTCTACCCTTAATTACATTTTGTTTATTGTCTTTTTACCGTCACATTGATATCGAGAGGGGGGACATCTTTCGCGCTTATAATCTCCATTCTACCGTCCCCAGGGGAATCTCATTTGAATTTTTAAATTGGAGTGAGGGTCATGTTATACCTTATTTGGAAGTTAATCTCATTCCCTACAGGGTGATTCACGTTACTCGACACGGAAGATGATGGCTAAACTTTTAGATTTTAAAAAAGTTTTGTATATGGAATGGATGAGGGTCTATTGGAAGTACATTTTAAAATTATTGTCATTGTATACAGGTGGTCCCAAAAGTATAAAATTGATTAAGGTTGTATTTTTTTAAATGAGACACCTAGTATATTAATATATTTTCGGCACCTACCGACAAAAGTTAAGGTAGTTTTATTAAGGTTTATGGCATCTAAACCGTACCGTTCTTCAGATATTCGTGATTTTTTGAAAATGCAGCATCAAATTAAATGTTTAAAATCTCAGCACTTGGTTTCTTTTCAACCACCAAAATTGGCTGGTGGGCTAATAGTACATTGGATTTTTTGCGGTGTGTATTAAATATTAACTTATTATATTAAAATAGACACCCTGTATTTTATAGTATTATTAGATGCAGAATTTAGTTTCCTATCAAAACTATTAAACATTCCTATAGCTTGGTCTTTGCGTTTTCTTGGAAAATTGATTTTTTTCTGAATTTGAGCTGACATAAACGAATTAAGTAATCTACTTTACCTGTTACAATACCTGATTTTGATAAAGCAAAATTTATTATCATTAGTACTGGGTGTTCACTAGAAAACTTCATTTAGGAGGCTATGAAATTTTGACAGAAAACGATGGCATAATGAAAGTAAATGGACTTTTGTTTCTCCATTCTTTTCCTTTGACATTTCACAACCAACTAGACGAAATTTTCTATTGAACACCCCGTATTTGTCAGATATTAATTTATAAGTTACAAGATTATGATCATGAAGATTATTTAGCAGTCATCTGAATGTTAAAGTGTCTTTATTTAGCATACAATATCAAATAAAACAATTAAACATTATATTACAATAGTTCTTATAAAATTGAGCATCTCTATTACAAAAAAATTAAGTGCAGTAATAGTGGCAATTTGAAATACAATAAATAACAAGTCAACATAAGAGTAAAATAAACAAAAACAAACAGTTATAAAATTTGTTCAAAATGACGACCGTTTGATTCTAAACACAAACGTTTTCTGTTTTTAAATCCGTAACATATAGGGAGTTATGCTTCTGAAGGCCTCTCTGATTCATTCCTTCAAATTTTCTTTTGTGGTTGGTGGCGTATTATACACGATTTCTTTCACATATCCCCATAAAAATAAATCGGGAGGCGTTATGTCAGGGGACCTTGGTGGCCAATGTTGTGCTCTATTCCTTCCAATCCATTGATTTTGTAAACGAACATTTAAGAACTTCCGGACTTCACGATGATAATGAGCAGGTGCCCCATCCATTTGCAGCCACATGGTTGTTCTTATATCTAGAGGAACTTCTTCCAGTAAAATTGGAAGCTGATTTCTCAAAAAAGAAACGACATTCCGTTTAAACGTTCGTCAATAAAATAAGGTCCAATCACATACTGTCATGCCATTATGCCCCCCCATACATTTACTGACCACTTATGTTGGTTATTAATAACTCTAAATTCATGGGGGTTAAAATCAGAATAATAATGAAAATTGTGTCGGTTAAAAGAACCATCGTTATGATAAGTACACTCATCACTAAATAGAACTGATTCAAAAAAATCTTCTTGTTCTGTTTTTTCTAACATCCACATACAAAAGTCCACTCGGTGGCCAAAATCGTTATCGGAGAGTTCTTGATGTAGTTGTATCTTATAATCGTGATATTTATGTTTTTGAAGAATCCTTGATACGGTTGCTTGGCTAATATTTAAGTTTTGTGCAATTTCTCGTTGTCCGACATCGGGATTTTCAATTACAGAGCCAATAACGGCTAATTCAGTTTCTTGGTTTTCTGTAACTGTTCTCGTTTTGGTAGTCGCTTCATACTGAACACTACCAGTTTGCCTAAATTGAACCGACAGTCTTTCAAAAACGGCTCTATTCGGTCGAGTTCGGTTAGGAAACCTTTCAGCATAAACCCTTGATGCTAAAAGACAATTTTGCAAGCATTCTCCTAGAATGAAGATCATATCGACTCGTTCTTCTGTTGTGTAAACCAGAATTTTGATTAAATAAAAAACTCCCTATTAACCACCAATTATAACAGTAAAAAAATATTTAACTTTAAATTAATATGTGACAACTAGAAATGACAATCAATTTTGCTTTGTCAAAATCAGGTAACACCTGAACAGACCTGAACAGGTAAATTAGATTATTACATTCGTTTCTGTCAGCGCAAAATCAGAAAAAATCAATTTTCCAAGAAAATGCTACGACCAAGCTATAGCAATGTTTAATAGTTTTTGATAGGAAACCAAATTCTGCATGTAATGATACTATAAAACTACAGGTTGTCTAATTTAAATTAAACGAGTTATTACTGTTTGAAGTTTGCAATAATTTAGTGTTAATTTTTTTACATTTGGTACACAGTAGTTAATATTTAATACATACCGCAAAAAATTCAATGAACTAGTAGCCCACCAGCCAATTTCGATGGTTGAAAAGAAACCAAGTGCTGAGATTTTAAACATTCAATTTGATACTGCATTTTCACAAAATCACGGATATCTGAAGAACGGTACGGTTTAGATGCCATAAACCTTAATAAAATTACCTTCACTTTTGTCCGTAGGTACCGAATATACTAGGTGTCTCATTTAAAAAAATACAACTTTAATCAATTTTATACTTTTGGGACCACCTGGATACAATAGCAATAATTTTAAAATGTACCTACTACCAATAGACCCTCATCCATTCCATATACAAAACTTTTTTTAAAATCTAAAAGTTTAGCCATAATCTTCCGTGTCGAATAACGTGAATCACCCTGTATACATGGGATTTCCAATGTCCCGCCCGACGAGGCAACACCCGGTATACCAGTATCTACACTTTACGGTAAACCAGTAGATGAAGAAGGAAAAGTGTGCAAAGTTTTAATTTTTCTGTTTTTTCGTACACTCAGCCATCATAAGAGAACAAAATCTGTTAGTACCAGTAACTATCACTAGAAGAAGGTATCAAGCTAATAAATGAAAATATAATTATTTACTCATTTAGCGGAAATTGACAATAAAAACCCCTGAAAGCGGTGGTCATGTAAAATTTGCGTCAATTTCTTTTCTTCCTTGTTAAAATCTCTAAAAATAATAAAAGTTGAAAAGAAAAACAAGATATGCGAGACAAGCCAAAATTAAATTCAGATCGAGTCAATGACAGCTGAATTAGGTCTTTAGTAAGCGAGGTTTTTGCAGTACATATACAGGTGTAAATGAAGTATATAAGCATGTGAGCTTTCTTAGATAAAAGTGTTAAACAGCAAACAAAACATTCTTCTCTATCAGAGAGCACAGGTGACATCACCCCACGTATAAAGATAGAAAGTCACAAAAAGGAACAAAAAAGACACGACGCCAAGCAACGTCATCTCTCCTCGTTATCAAATGATACTAGTTCTGAGACTATTCGCTAATGAAAACTATGTTTGCGTTGAAATCCTTTATTGCAGTGGTTATCCGTGTTACCTTCTGTATATCCCCCTGCATTTCACCTAGAAATTCTTAGTTCTTTCGTTTTGGAAGGTCTTTTTATCATCTTCAGGACAAGAAAGTGCTTCCTCTTTTCTGCTCTTCCTTCCAAAAAGTTGGATTGCTTTACCCATAGCTCAATCAGCCTTCTTAGTCCAAAGGCGCCTCTTACGACAGACATCAAGAAAGTATTCCCAACCCCCTACCTACAGAGTATCAAAAACAGCGATACAAAAACCTACATATACAAAAACTAGCATCTTAATTTCTTCCTATGAATGTGGAACATACTCTTAGCTATCTAATGCACAACAGTTCCAAATCTTCCAAGGGACACCATCAAGGTAGCAAACTTGGAGGATCTGAAGCCAGTTTCTAGGCAACTTTATTACCCATCATGTTAAGATGATAAGACCCCTATAATATGTTCCAGTTTTTTTTGCATCTCGTTAGCCTTGGAAATTTGACATATTTCACCCAGTATATATAACGGACACTGACAGTGATTGATAAATGGGTTTAAGGTTATGGATATTGTTTACTCTTTAGCCTACATAGATGCCAGACTCTTCCAGTTATTCCAGATTTTAAGGCAACTAATTTATTCATAGTTATTAACTCTTGCGATAACTAATGTATGTGATTTTAACGGTTAATTTAATTATTGAATTTTGAGGGTTATTAGCAATAAATGAAAATAACAGACTTTTCTTAACATTTCGCTACTTTTCATTCAATTCCAAAACTCTAAGCTTATTGTCGTTCATCATCATATAATATACATTAAGGTAGTAAAATTCCTGAGCCTATTTCTTTTTACGTATATTGAGCGAAAAAGTGAGTTTTTATAGTATTACAATTTACCATGAGGTATCAACATTATTTACATAATATAGCTATATTATGTTCAACAGTATCATTCTGACAAAAAAATAAAGAAACTACGATAATTTATTCTGTAATTATTTTTGTAAGTAGTAAAACAATGATTATTTCAACAGTTATTTCCCATAGTAATACATTTTATTCGTCTTTATTCAGTTCTTCAAAATTGTTAGATTTTTTTACGTCTACGTATTACTGGTGTCTCATAGTCTGCTTCATCGTTGTCGAGGGCTTGTTCTTATATAATCTTTTGTACAGTTCCAGTAGGTACTCACCTAAAAATAAATAACATGTAAAAGAATATTGAAAACCCATCTATTTAATAAATTATATTCCTTAATTTTCCTTTTTTATCTAAAACTGGAAGTGCTACTAAATATTTTTGTCTTTACCACAGCAACCAGAATATGCACTATCTTTTTTACATTTGGTAGAATAGTTCTTGGAACTTTATACAATTTGTTATTTGCAAAACTAAGGTTCCAGTATATAATAGCGCAGTGGCACTGAGTGAACGTGACGTCTTTTGTAAACCCAAGCGAAATATATACTCGTATAGGTATGAAAAATTAGACTTTTGCAAAATAATTAATGAGTACCTGGTAATAAGTAATTTGCTTACAGGTCGTGTATGAAAGCGCTTTTTGGCACCCCCCATACGGGGCAATTTAAATTTGAATGGCTTTTTGGTGTTAGTGTTAGTGGCCCTCTATTCCAGGAAATCTTCTGGAAGTGACTCGCTTTGCAGCGAATCATCGCGGGTCAGGAGACTTTCAGCTTTTCTGGATGAGCATCTACTACCACTCAAAATGTCTTCTTCTATAATTTTTCCTTTTCGCCTGGCGCACTTTTTGTAATGTTTGCGTCTCAAGGTTTCAAGCCTGACATTCAGCTCTTCAATAGGTGGCAGCTGGAAGGTGAATTTGTGCGAGGGTCGAGGAGCTGAGATAACTGACATGTAAACTGTAGAACTGTCGGGTAGACGTTTTTGTGTGTCGGGGGTGCTGGTATCTACCTAGGTTATTTTGCTTTGCATATTCTGGTTAATAAAATTATTATTATTGCATTTCTCTATCCTATATTAAGTAAAACTACAAAAAGCAATTAAGTATAGTACATAATACTTTTATACTTAAATCATTATTAACAGCTTATAAATGAAGACCATTTAGTAGTATTTCCAGTCTTCAAATAGGTCCTAGAGCCAATACATGATAAAAATTTAGACTTCTCTGCGTACTTACCTGAAAAATATTACAAATCTTTTTTTGGAAAGCACTTTTTTATAAATAATCGAATTTTCTTGTCGATTTTTTTCGGCATTTTGGAATTCTTTTACTCTTTAATCCACTTAAAACGTTGATACACGTATTGAAAATTGACAACGACGCAACTTCAATTTGACAAAATCTTAAAGCTTATTGGAGACAATTGCGGCTAAAAATACCAGTTAGTAATTAGTTTGACTGTATTGGTTAAAAAAACATGTCAAGCGATCTTATTGGCCAGCTTTCAAATTGCCGATTTTAGTCATCACCATCCAATTCTGTATTTACCGTATCTGTTTTGACTACAAGTAAACGACAATTGCCGTCGATGTTATACAGGGTAAATTCCATGGCAATGTAAGATGCACAAAATAATGGAATATGGTATAGTGCTATTTGTCATTGAGTAACATACTTTTTTTCAAATTTTGCTTTGTCAAAATCAGGTAACACCTGAACAGACCTGAACAGGTAATTTAGATTACTACATTCGTTTATGTCAGCGCAAATTCAGAAAAAATATAAGAATGTTTAATAGTTTTTGATAGGAAATAAAATTTTGCATGTAATGATACTATAAAATACAGGGTGTCAAAATTTAAATTAAACGAGTTATTACTGTTTGAAGTTTGCAATAATTTAGTGTTCATTTTTTTACATTTGGTACACAGTAGTTAATATTTAATACATACCGCAAAAAATTCAATGAACTAGTAGCCCACCAGCCAATTTCGGTGGTTGAAAAGAAACCAAGTCCTGAGATTTTAAACATTAAATTTGATGCTGCATTTTCACAAAATCACGAATATCTGAAGAACGGTACGGTTTAATCAATTTTATACTTTTGGGACCACCTGGTTACAATGACAATAATTTTAAAATGTACTACCAATAGACCCTCATCCATTCCATATACAAAACTTTTTTAAAACCTAAAAGTTTAGCCATAATCTTCCGTGTCGAGTAACGTGAATCACCCTGTATATTTAATCACAACACATTCAAGCCTCGAGTCTACATACAAATTTGAAAAACAGCCGATGGCAAGATGCTTTTTGAGCTGAAAAATTGGTTATACAAACAACATTCTAGATCGGTTTTTCGCAGCGTTTTCAACCAAAAATATTAGAATGTTTTTAAAGGAATATAGTAGATGTTCGGCAGCTGCTTCTCCTATATCCAAAGCTACCACTTTCCCACAGAAGCAGAAATGCACGAGCACTAAATCACTCGCCAGGCACTTGGAAGACGTCCTCGGCAGCTCGTGCTGGAATACGCGTCATAAACCGAAATGAATTCTTTTGCCACTAGGGAGAAATGTCTATTTTGGGCGGCAGCGCAGCCCTCTCGCGGAAGCAGGTCATTGCGGGTCAAAACTGCCCCAGGCCACTGTCGCATCATTTGTCGGGCTCGCATATATCCTGCATGCATGCACCGGCCTGGAACAAGGTATCTCTTTTCGAAATCACGTCGTTAAATTTTGGATGAAGCCTGTTTTTTTTTGTGTATTCGCTCTATGTTTATATGAGGCTATACAGGGTGATTCACGCTGATGGTATCTTAGACGTATCTAGAGAATGGCTTCGCATATTTATTTCTCTTTTCCTTAACAATATTTCCAAAATGTTTCAGGTTCAGCTGAAAAGGAGCACCAAGTTTAGTTTTTTAAATGGATCACCATGTATTAAAAGTTATTTTCGGATTCTTCATAGATTTCTTTATGATACCACTTTAACATTCCTATTCCTACCTCACATCGTTTCGCAGATATTTAATAAATACATGTTCTCGTAATTAAATTTACACTTTAGATAATAATTAAGATCTCACGATTCGAAAGATTTAACGATATGAGTGCCTGCCGGGACTTCGTGAGCCAAATCATCTGCCAAATAGCATGTGGGCAGTTAGTGACGAAAGCTGATACACCGGTTCACAATTAATTTTCATTCATCAGAAAAGAGAACAGAGACTTGTGATGCAGATAACTCCTAAATCTTTGAGGCGGAAAGTTCATTTTTTACTACTTACTTTTGGGTGAAGCCTCATCCACTTTTTGCCCGATTCGTTCGTTGTTGGAGAAAGAATTTCGCACTACTCACAGTAAAATTACTGCGAATAATAATTTACCCTAGAAAAGGCTCGGACGGATCGACCTAGCTGACGTTTCGGCAACTTCTCTGCTGCCTTCTTCAGAACTATCAAAAAAATAAAGCTTTAGAAATTATGAATTACAAAAAATTATACCTATTAATGTGTTTCTCTCAGTATTCGTGTGTGATATTCTGAAAATCGTTTCTTGCTTTTGACATGAAAATGTCTTTTGACAAGAATTGTCATTATTACGAAAGGTACGTATAAAATGTTTGGTTAATGTATTGTTTAATACCTAATATAATCTGTTATATCTACGTGTAAAATAGGTATAATGTGAATTTTATTATTAATTTATATGTAAGTTACCATTTTGAACTTCTTGTTCTAACATAGGTAACAATGTGTGTTATCTATGTTTGCTGAAAAACAATGATCTTTGCTAAGTAAAATATATGCACTTTCTTTGATTTTACGCTTCTTTGATAATGGTTCTTTGAATACGATACTAGTATTGTTCCATTTTACTGTATGACCATTATCAAAGCCGTGTTGGCATATATTTGACTTTTCAAAATCTCTGTTTTTTTATGAAATTTTGTTGTTCTTTTATTCTCTTTTTAGAGGTCTAGAAGTTTCGCTGATAGAGAAAGTCAAATTAACACCACACAACAGTAAAACACCTCACTTTTACGGTGTTCCAAAGATACACAAAAACAACATTCCTCTTAGACCTATTGTCAGTAGCATTAACTCACCAACACATCCACTATCTAGATTTTTATTAGAGATATTAAATCCTTAATAGGAAACAGAATTATACTATAAAAACTCTAGTAATTTTTTAGAAAAACTAAAAGATATAAATAGAAACCCAAATCACACACTAGTAAGTTTTGATGGTTCTAGTTTGTTTACTAATGTAGCTGTCGATAAAACTTTAATTATTGTAAAAAATAAACTTGACAATGACATCAAGCTTAGAGAACGCACTAAACTAAACATAAATACAATTATGGAATTACTAACATTATGCGTTAACACAATCTATTTTCAATACAAAAATGATTATTACCAACAAAATACAGGTATGACAATGGGTTCACCATTGTCTCCTACAACTCGTACAAGGTACAACCCAGTGATTTCGTAAAATCTGTCAAATTCTGAGGATTTTCTAATGCAGACAGATCTTTACTAATTAAAAGCGACAAATACGAAGCAAAATTATAGATGCATACAAAAACGCAACGCATAATGATATTAATGAAACTACACTACTACTACTAGTAGAGCTGAAGTCCAGAGAGTAAACAGAGCACTTTGAGTAAAGCTGCATGATCCCGGCACAATACGCTGCAAGCGTTAGCCGTCAATTGTCAAATGGTAAATGTCATTGATTGGGTGATTCCGATGATTGGATGTTGTGTCCAGTGCTGCCAATCTGGGAGTTATTACTCCATTTGGGTATAATTTCTTTATGCGCGGGTAAAATGGGTATCGGGGAGAAAATGGGGGTAATTCTAGTAATTTGCTGATTAATGATTTTTAACCGATTGGACTGACCAGCCTGGCCTCGGTCCTCAATCCGGTTGCCTGAAAAATCATCTGTGCTGTAGGGATCAATCTGATTGAGAATCGCCATTTCCGGAAAGTTCTATTGATTCAGTTTAGGACTAGGAGTTATGGACTAATAGTTACGGATGGCAGCTTGACAGGATTTTGACAGTATTCCCATCCGTGCGTTCTTGTTGGAAAACAAAGGATGATAATACTCTCAACGCGCTTTAGACCCTCCACTCGAAAACGCTGTTATAATGTGGAAATTTAATTTTTTCTCTATATTGTCGGTTATTCTGAAATATAAAAAAAGTGAAATTTACTGAGTACAATAAGTACCATATTGGAGTAAAGTTGGGTACAATTCAGACACGTATTAGGAGTAAAAGAGGGTAATTTCAAAATTTTTGTGGGTAATTTTGTTAGCAGCTTGGCAGCCTTGGTCGTGTCGACTGTCGTTCGTATTTCGAAAATTGAAAAATATTTCTAAAAATATTGCAAAAAATGGGCGTGGCAGCGTGGCACCTAAAAGAATTTTCGTCAGTGGAGCAATTTTTTTTCCCGTTTTCTTTTATTTTACTGAACATATTTCGTTCGTAGAATAACATTCATCATTCGTTCGTAACATATATCGTAGAATCTCAGGAATTCTAAGGATAAATCGTGCCTCCACTAAGGATTTTTTCACATGACATGTTGGCAACACTGGTACAACCCCAGTGCAAAAAAGCCCGAAGTAGTGCCTGTCTGTCTGTCGTCGCCACCACAGCCGTTCGCTTATCGCGAGCATTTTTATTCTCAATTTCGCATACCATCGAGTTAATTTCGCGTAGTTTTGACAAAGCACCCTTGGTTTGTGTCTCACCGTTTTGTCATCCCAGTTCTCGTTGTGCATTAGTAGTTAGCGTGATATTTTCGCACCAAAAGAATTCCAACTTCGCGTAGTTTTGACATAACACCCTTGGTTTGTGTCTCACCGTTTTGTCATCCCAGTTCTCGTTGTGTATTAGTAGTTAGCGTGATATTTTCGCACCAAAAGAACTCCAACTTCGCGTAGTTTTGACAAAACACCCTTGGTTTGTGTCTCACCGTTTTGTCATCCCAGTTCTCGTTGTGCATTAGTATTTGGCGTGATATTTTGACACCAAAAGAACTCCAACTTCGCGTAGTTTTGACAAAACACCCTTGCTTTGTGTCTCACCGTTTTGTCATCCCAGTTCTCGTTGTGCATTAGTATTTGGCGTGATATTTTCGCACCAAAAGAACTCCAACTTCGCGTAGTTTTGACAAAACACCCTTGGCTTGTGTCTCACCGTTTTGTCATCCCAGTTCTCGTTGTGTATTAGTAGTTAGCGTGATATTTTCGCACCAAAAGAACTCCAACTTCGCGTAGTTTTGACAACACACCCTTGGTTTGTGTCTCACCGTTTTGTCATCCCAGTTCTCGTTGTGTATTAGTAGTTAGTGTGATATTTTCGCACCAAAAGAACTCCAACTTCGCGTAGTTTTGACAAAACACCCTTGCTTTGTGTCTCACCGTTTTGTCATCCCAGTTCTCGTTGTGCATTAGTAGTTGGCGTGATATTTTCGCACCAAAAGAACTCCAACTTCGCGTAGTTTTGACAAAACACCCTTGGTTTGTGTCTCACCGTTTTGTCATCCCAGTTCTCGTTGTGCATTAGTAGTTGGCGTGATATTTTCGCACCAAAAGAACTCCAACTTCGCGTAGTTTTGACAAAACACCCTTGGTTTGTGGCTCAACATTTTGTCATCCCAGTTCTCGTTGTGCATTAGTAGTTGGCGTGATATTTTCGCACCAAAAGAACTCCAACTTCGCGCAGTTTTAACAAAACACCCTTGGTTTGTGTCTCACCGTTTTGTCATCCCAGTTCTCGTTGTGCATTAGTAGTTAGCGTGATATTTTCGCACCAAAAGAACTCCAACTTCGCGTAGTTTTAACAAAACACCCTTGGTTTGTGTCTCACCGTTTTGTCATCCCAGTTCTCGTTGTGCATTAGTAGTTAGCGTGATATTTTCGCACCAAAAGAACTCCAACTTCGCGTAGTTTTGACAAAACACCCTTGGTTTGTGTCTCACCGTTTTGTCATCCCAGTTCTCGTTGTGTATTAGTAGTTAGCGTGATATTTTCGCACCAAAAGAACTCCAACTTCGCGCAGTTTTAACAAAACACCCTTGGTTTGTGTCTCACCGTTTTGTCATCCCAGTTCTCGTTGTGCATTAGTAGTTAGCGTGATATTTTCGCACCAAAAGAATTCCAACTTCGCGTAGTTTTGACAAAACACCCTTGGTTTGTGTCTCACCGTTTTGTCATCCCAGTTCTCGTTGTGTATTAGTAGTTAGCGTGATATTTTCGCACCAAAAGAACTCCAACTTCGCGCAGTTTTAACAGAACACCCTTGGTTTGTGTCTCACCGTTTTGTCATCCCAGTTCTCGTTGTGTATTAGTAGTTAGCGTGATATTTTCGCACCAAAAGAACTCCAACTTCGCGCAGTTTTAACAAAACACCCTTGGTTTGTGTCTCACCGTTTTGTCATCCCAGTTCTCGTTGTGCATTAGTAGTTAGCGTGATATTTTCGCACCAAAAGAACTCCAACTTCGCGTAGTTTTGACAAAACACCCTTGGTTTGTGTCTCACCGTTTTGTCATCCCAGTTTTCCTTGTGTATTAGTAGTTAGCGTGATATTTTCGCACCAAAAGAACTCCAACTTCGCGTAGTTTTGACAAAACACCCTTGGTTTGTGTCTCACCGTTTTGTCATCCCAGTTCTCCTTGTGTATTAGTAGTTAGCGTGATATTTTCGCACCAAACGAACTCCAACTTCGCGTAGTTTTGACAAAACACCCTTGGTTTGTGTCTCACCGTTTTGTCATCCCAGTTCTCGTTGTGCATTAGTAGTAGGCGTGATATTTTCGCACCAGAAGAACTCCAACTTCGCGTAGTTTTGACAAAACACCCTTGGTTTGTGTCTCACCGTTTTGTCATCCCAGTTCTCGTTGTGTATTAGTAGTTAGCGTGATATTTTCGCACCAAAAGAACTCCAACTTCGCGTAGTTTTGACAAAACACCCTTGGTTTGTGTCTCACCGTTTTGTCATCCCAGTTCTCGTTGTCTATTAGTAGTTAGCGTGATATTTTCGCACCAAAAGAACTCCAACTTCGCGTAGTTTTGACAAAACACCCTTGGTTTGTGTCTCACCGTTTTGTCATCCCAGTTCTCGTTGTGTATTAGTAGTTAGCGTGATATTTTCGCACCAAAAGAACTCCAACTTCGCGTAGTTTTGACAAAACACCCTTGGTTTGTGTCTCACCGTTTTGTCATTTGTGCATTAGTATTTGGCGTGATATTTTCGCACCAAAAGAACTCCAACTTCGCGTAGTTTTGACAAAACACCCTTGCTTTGTGTCTCACCGTTTTGTCATCCCAGTTCTCGTTGTGCATTAGTATTTGGCGTGATATTTTCGCACCAAAAGAACTCCAACTTCGCGTAGTTTTGACAAAACACCCTTGGTTTGTGTCTCACCGTTTTGTCATTCCAGGTCTCGTTGGGCATTAGTAGTTAGCGAGATATTTTCGCACCAAAAGAACTCCAACTTCGCGTAGTTTTGACAAAACACCCTTGGTTTGTGTCTCACCGTTTTGTCATCCCAGTTCTCGTTGTGCATTAGTAGTTGGCGTGATATTTTCGCACCAAAAGAACTCCAATTTCGCGTAGTTTTGACAAAACACCCTTGGTTTGTGTCTCACCGTTTTGTCATCCCAGTTCTCGTTGTGCATTAGTAGTTGGCGTGATATTTTCGCACCAAAAGAACTCCAACTTCGCGTAGTTTTGACAAAACACCCTTGGTTTGTGTCTCACCGTTTTGTCATTTGTGCATTAGTATTTGGCGTGATATTTTCGCACCAAAAGAACTCCAACTTCGCGTAGTTTTGACAAAACACCCTTGCTTTGTGTCTCACCGTTTTGTCATCCCAGTTCTCGTTGTGCATTAGTATTTGGCGTGATATTTTCGCACCAAAAGAACTCCAACTTCGCGTAGTTTTGACAAAACACCCTTGGTTTGTGTCTCACCGTTTTGTCATCCCAGTTCTCGTTGTGCATTAGTAGTTGGCGTGATATTTTCGCACCAAAAGAACTCCAATTTCGCGTAGTTTTGACAAAACACCCTTGGTTTGTGTCTCACCGTTTTGTCATCCCAGTTCTCGTTGTGCATTAGTAGTTGGCGTGATATTTTCGCACCAAAAGAACTCCAATTTCGCGTAGTTTTGACAAAACACCCTTGGTTTGTGTCTCACCGTTTTGTCATCCCAGTTCTCGTTGTGCATTAGTAGTTGGCGTGATATTTTCGCACCAAAAGAACTCCAACTTCGCGTAGTTTTGACAAAACACCCTTGGTTTGTGTCTCACCGTTTTGTCATCCCAGTTCTCGTTGTGCATTAGTAGTTAGCGTGATATTTTCGCACCAAAAGAACTCCAACTTCGCGTAGTTTTGACAAAACACCCTTGGTTTGTGTCTCACCGTTTTGTCATCCCAGTTCTCGTTGTGGATTAGTAGTTGGCGTGATATTTTCGCACCAAAAGAACTCCAACTTCGCGTAGTTTTGACAAAACACCCTTGGTTTGTGTCTCAACGTTTTGTCATCCCAGTTCTCGTTGTGCATTAGTAGTTAGCGTGATATTTTCGCACCAAAAGAACTCCAACTTCGCGTAGTTTTGACAAAACACCCTTGGTTTGTGTCTCACCGTTTTGTCATCCCATTTCTCGTTGTGCATTAGTAGTTAGCGTGATATTTTCGCACCAAACGAACTCCAACTTCGCGTAGTTTTGACAAAACACCCTTGGTTTGTGTCTCACCGTTTTGTCATCCCAGTTTTCCTTGTGTATTAGTAGTTAGCGTGATATTTTCGCACCAAAAGAACTCCAACTTCGCGTAGTTTTGACAAAACACCCTTGGTTTGTGTCTCACCGTTTTGTCAACCCCTCTTATCGCATTGTTTTCAAGAATCTCTCACAATTACTCGGCACCTGCCAATTGACCCTGGAGCTGTGTTTTGGATTGAATAGCAAGCAAAAACTCGCCTATGGTGCAGTTCTGGGACCCTCGAGAAGGCTAGTTCGACCTAATTACAGCCCAATTACACAGTTTGCTTGCTTCCAAACTCAATTGAAGAATAAGCTGGCGGATAGAACCCTGAAGATTGGTGAGAATGTTCCTATTTATGTATTAATGCTCAGAACAAAGAGTTGTGCTGCTTCACTGTGATTTGTGATTTATTGACTCTCTCTTTCCCTATTTGTTCTGATCAAACGTAGCACGAACCTTCAATTTTAAAGTAATTTCACCGGATTAAAGTAGTTTTGAATTTGTTTCAAACTAAAATTCCCTGTTGACTAACACGCAGCGGCGTTCGTTTGGACTTTATATTATTGATAATATCGGATACCGAGCAGTGGCGTCTCACAAATTGATTTCTCTTTTTAACATACGTTGTTTATTTAACGTTTAGATATTTTAATTGTTTAGTTTAAGGTTAAGTAAATAAGCTTAGAGCTTATGCTTATGCTGTTCAGGTTTGACCATATTTAGTTTAGTTTTTTAGATAAATTAATCTCATTCATTTACAAGTCGAGGTAACAAATCAAAGTGATTTTGTACATAAACATTGTAATAAATTAGTGTCTTTTCGAGCATTTGGTGAGTGGTTTGTTCATTCCTTATTCAGAGATCTGTTAATATAAAAGAATCTGAAGACAGGTTTTCACCCGCTTTATGTCAGAGTTGACAGATATATTCTAGTCAATCTACAACATAAACCACACAATGAAAACGAATACACAAAAAACGTTATATATAAAATTCCTTGCGAATGCGAGAAATTTTATATAGGCGAAACTTCTAGACCTCTAAAAAGAGAATAAAAGAACATCAAAACTACATAAAAAACAGAGACTTTGAAAAGTCAAATATATGCCCACATGTCATAGAGTAAAATGCAACGATACTAGTATCGTACCCAAAGGACCATTATCAAAGAAAGTGCATATATTTTACTTAACAAAGATCATTGTGTGGCTTCTTGTTCAGCAAACATAGATAACACATTGTTACCTATGTTAGAACAAGAAGGTCAAAATGGTAACTTACATGTAAATTAATAATAACATTCACATTATACCTATTTTACATATAGATAGAACAGATTATTTTAGGTACTAAACAATGCATTAACCAAACATTTTAAACGTACCTTTCGTAATAATGACAATTTTTATCAAATGACATTTTCATATCAAAAGCAAAAAACGATTTTCAGAATATCACACAGAAATACTCAGAGACAAACACATTAATAGGTATAATTTTTTGTAATTCATAGTTTCTAAAGCTTTATTTTTTAGATAGTTCTGAAGGAATCAGCAGAGAAGTTGCCGAAACGTCAACTAGGTGGATTCGTCCGAGCCCTTTCTAGGGTAAATTATTATTCGCAGTAATTTTATTGTAAGTAGTGCAAAATTATTTCTCCAACAACGAACGGATCGGGCAAAAAAAAGAGACTTTTGATGTTGTGTGTCACTCTTTATAGAGGCTATTTCTCTAACTAAACAAAATTTTCTCTAAGTTGGCGAAAAATTTGCAAGTTCGTCCACGTAACCCGTAATCTGAAATCCGATATGGAGCATACATAAATGTTGAATTCGATGTGCATTCATGCAGATTATGCACGTACGTATGCGCCTGTGTCTGTCAGTGGATATCCTTGCCAACCGCACCGGCCTAATGTAATTCGTACGGCAGGGCCATTTACATAATTATATTTTAATCTGTTTTGCATGCACGGTTTACGTGTCTATGAATTCAAAAGCTTTCCCGAGTCATTGAATGTTTACCCGATTTTTTATCCCCTTAGATTCCCCACCGCAGTAACTTTACTGCCGCTAGGTTATAGTGGGACAGGCCCTAGTTAAAAATGGATGCAGAACGGAGATCGTTGCGGCAGTAGTAAAATCGAGGGCTAAATTTTTAAACATAAAGGGCCGCCCATTCATTAAAATTGTCTACTATTGTGTAGCGGGCGTTACGAAAGAAATTTTCTCTTGCTTTCGTGTTAAATTGCGGCCCGGGGCGAATTACACGTTTTCCGTGTTATATGTGACTGCAAAGTATCGTATTTTTGTTGGGCTGCGCGCGGGCGAGAGCTGGGTGATTGTAAAAGTTGAACCATAAAAATTTCCTCCGAAGACAATTTAAAAGAAAATTATGGGAAATTTGAAGGGGAAACGAGTTCTTAGTTTTTGAGTTATGCACGGTAATGCTAAACAACAAGATGTTACAAAAGGGTCGTTTAACGAGTTATATCATCCGCAAGTAGTGTAGTTGACCGGCTACTGGGCCTTAGACTTTATTATCAGGATGCACGGTGAACAGATAATGTCAGCAATCGTAGCATTCTTACAAAGTTTCGACTTCTGTTGCTACGCAATGGTACCTTCGATAGACAGGGTGTTCGGATTTGGAACGATTTGACAGGAAAAACCAATTTCTCGGCTAGATAGGGAAAAACTAACATACATGTCTAGATGTCGATTTTTGAGAAAAAATTAATAGCAAAAACCGTATTTCGATATCATTACAGTCCACGGCGCTAGAGGGTGTTTTTCGAATTTCGTCAATTTTGAAGATTCTTCATAACTTTTTTGTTTATGGCAATATTACAGTAAAACATTCTTAGGGCACCTTTTCGATTTGAATTCAATGGCGGGCTTGGTTTTTTGCTATAGAGTACCGTTTTGTCTAAAATCGACATAACTTTTTTATTTTAATAGAAATCATAGTCAGCCATGACTTTAAAATATTGTCCATTTTAAACCATTTTTAATGATATAAGTATGTCTATAGTTATTTTCAAAAATAAGTGAAATATTAGATTTGTTGGGTTTATATTCAAGTTGGCTTTGGGATCAGTGGCCAAAGTAATATTATTTATTTTGTGTGCTTCCACGACAACACTTAAATTATAAATATAGCTTTCACTGTGACTGCAAAATAGGTAACAGTTTATTCTTCTTACTTTTATTTTTACACAGCTAAAAGTATCTAAACAAGGTAACTAGATCTAATATTTCAAAGTAACAACTAATATTTAGTAAACTGGCCTATTATAATAATTTGCTATTAATGTAAATGTGCACCTCTTTGTTCAATGCATTGTAGTAGTAGAAGTAGAATAGCTCCTTATTTAGCAATATTGCTAGTACATATACATTACATCATACAACTTAAAATGTTAGTTACTGATTCTATTTTACTACATAGAACAATTTATAGCAAATTTCGAAAGGCAAAAACACTCTTTTAACATAAATTTTTTAATCCTATTTTGAAAAACTATTAGGGTGACTTTTACAAGTTCAAGTAAAACTTCAGATTGAAGATAAAACTCCAGATATAACCTGCATTGCATTGTTTATCTGTCAGGTAAACAATGCAATGTACATCAAGTCTGGTGTTTTATCTTCAATCTGAAGTTTTACTTGAAATTGTAAAAGTCGCCCTTAATCTGGTTTATATCCTCTGGTAACGAATTGTATAAACGAATACCGTCATAAAACAACTACTTTTGTAATGCACTGGTCCTAACCAATGGAATATGAAAGTTAAGCCTCGATCGAATATTATAGTCAATTAACTCAGTTCTTCGTTCCAAATAACTGTTGAAATAGCTCGGATAACAGTGGTACTCAATCTTATAAATAATATGAATGTTTGCCTTAGCGACAAGCTGCCTAACGTTTAACCATTGTAAAGTTTGTAACATATTATTGATGGGTTGGTACCTATCACAATTTAAGATAACTCGCATTGCCTTATTTTGAAGAATTTGAAGCCTTCCAATATCCTCTTGGGTGCATGATATTAACAGTGAACAACAATAATTAAGTGTGGGAAAATTACTGTATTAAATACCAGCATTTTTGCCCATGGTGATAGATGTTGTGATAGCCGCCGAAAAAAACCTATTTTCTTCCCTAACTTTTTACATAAGTAATCCACTTGGATAGAACAATTCAATTGTGGATCCAATGCAACACCCAAGTATTTCATTCCCGACACCATCTGTATTGGAGAACCATTTATTAACAAATCTACACCTAAGTTAGTGTATTTCTGACAGTTACCTCTCGACCCAAGTATCATACATTTAGTTTTCCCTACATTTAATTTTAATCTGTTTTTACATAACATTGTAAACATCGTTTTCGTACTAAACGACAACTATTTACTAATTCGACAGGACTGACCATTCTAAAGGCTTGACGAGTCACTGCCTCCAACTTCACTCTACTTTGTATTGTTATTCCTTTGAATATTAGATCTCTTAATCTTTCCCCCAAGAAAAAATCTAAAGGAGTATTGTCACAAGATCTGGCAGGCCATCGGATAAGACCATTCATCGTTCTCCAAATTCCTGGATTTATAGTTTGCTAGTCATGCGAGCATTGTGAGAAGGGCAACCATCTTGCTGATAAAAGTTATTCATACTAACGGCAAGCGGCAAGTCTTCACAAAACGGTTGCAGGTACGTGCATTCATTATATACGTAAGTTTCTGCTGTTAGATTTCCGTCGTAAAAGTGAGGACGCACAAATCTACCTCGAAATATAGCTACCCATACATTAAAGCCAAATCGATCCTGTCGGTTTTGAGAATCTGTCATGTGAGGATCCTCCATGCACCACTGATAAGAATGATCAAATATGCCGGAACTGTCGATTTTAGCTTCGTCAAACCAAAGAGCACTCAAGGGTAAATTTATATCGGTATTGCATCTATCAACAAACCAATTGCAAAATGTTAATCATCTGGCAGCGTCTCCATGTTGAAGCTGATGCACGTTCCTTGTACGATAAGGTTTAAATTTGTGTTTTTGTTCTAAAACTACACTTAGTTCTTGAATTTCGTTGCCTTCATTTAAATTGTAGTGTTTTGGTCTACACTTTATGAAGCTTCCATAATTCTGTAAATTAATTTTCAACTGCTTAAACAGTCTTTTATCTGGTTGATCTCGCTCGGGATACGTATGGAAGTATAACTCACTGGCTTCTTGTGAGTTTTCGTTTGGCAATACAAAACACTTTATCTTGTCATATTTTTCATAGTTAACAATCATTTTTACTTGTAAAATAAGCACCAAATCAACATTAATGACTTACGCAATAACTTGACGCATTAAACTGTTGCCATGGAAGCACACAAAATAAATAATATTACTTTGACAGCTGATCCCAAAGCCAACTTGAATTTAAACACAAAAAATCTAATATTTCACTTATATTTGAAAATAAATATAGACATACTTATATCATTGAAAAGGGTTTAAAATAGACATTTTTTAATGCCATAGGCGACTACGATTTCTCTTTAAAATAAAAGAGCGGTAGTCTACAGTAAAAAACCAAGCACTCCACTGAATTCAGGTCGAAAAAATGCCCAAAGAGTGTTTTTAGTTCACTTCGATATTGTCATAAACAAAAAAGTTATGAGGCATTTTCAAAAGAGACAATTTGAAAAACGCCCTCTAGCACCGTGGACTGTAATGATATCGAAATACGGTTTTTGCCATTAATTTTTTCTCAAAAATCGACCTCTAGACATGTATGTTAGTTTTTCCTATCTAGCCGGGAAATTGGTTTTTCCTGTCAAAACACTCCAAATTCGAACACCCTGTACATGGATAACCTTGACTTCTTAGATTTTGAGTTATGCACCGCTAAACAACAAAAATCACATGTTACAAAAGGGTCGTAGCGAGTTAAATAATCCGCAAGCAGTGCGGTTTTCGAGCTACTGAATCTTAGAGTTTATTAACAGGTGATTGTAAAAGTTGAGCCATGATAACAAATTTCATCCGAAGACAATTTTAAAGAAAAATTATGGGAAATTTGAAGGGGAACGAGTTCTTAGTTTTTGAGTTATGCACGGTAATGCTAAACAACAAAAATGAGATGTTACAAAAGAAATAAATGGTGCTTTTAATATACATGGATAACCTTCAGATATACATAGATAACCTTCAACAGCAAAAAAAAATAGTTTTCCCCCTTTTTGATAATGTAAGTTACATATTTTTAATTTTAAGTATTAGGTATAAATATTTCCAATGTACAATATAAATGTAGACTCTATCTACCTCGTGGTCTCACGGACCGTATCACTCATAGCTTAAATGTTTTGCACTGACGAAGATGCCATAGGGCATCGAAAAGTCTAGAACAATAGAAGATTGGGGAAAAGAAAAAAAAACTGTTTTTTTTTCAATCATCACTAAGGGCCAGACCCCAAGAACGCCCCCCCCCCCATATTCTTGATAATCGCAAATTTTTACCAATAACATGATCTTTTTCATAACAAAAATTTTTGAAAATATATTCCCTGTTTTTCTTCTCAATAAACAAGAATTAATTTTGTTTGGAATTTGAATTATAATAAAGTTCCATTGAAATTAGTAGGTGGGGCGCCAATTTTGTCCATCAGTGTAACGAGTTATATAATCCGCAAGTAGTGTGATTGGCGGGCTACTTGTCCTCTAGACTTCATTATCAGGATGCTCGGTAAACGGATAAATTTAGGCAATCCCAGCAGGCTTAAACATTTCGACCTCTATTGCAAAGCAACAGTCCCTTCAATATACATGGAAAACCTTGAAGTTCTTAGATTTTGAGTTATGCACGGTAATACTAAACAACAAAAATGAGATGTTACAAAAGAATTGTTTAACCAGTTATATAATCCGCAAGTAGTGTAGTTGGCAGGGTACTGGACCACTACACTTTATTATCAGGATGCTCCGTGAACGGATAAATTCAGCAATCGCAGGGATTCTTACAACGTTTCAACTTCCGTTGCAAAGCAATGGTGCTTTTAATATACATGGATAACCTTCAGATATACATAGATAACCTTCAACAGCAAAAAAAAATCGTTTTCCCCCTTTTTGATAATGTAAGTTACATATTTCTAATTTTAAGTATTAGGTATAAATATTTCTAATGTACAATATAAATGTAGACTCTATCTACCTCGTGGTCTCACGGACCGTATCACTCATAGCTTAAATGTTTTGCACTGACGAAGATGCCATAGGGCATCGAAAAGTCGAGAACAATAGAAGATTGGGGAAAAGAAAAAAAAACAGTTTTTTTTTCAATCATCACTAAGGACCACACCCCAAGAACGCCCCCCCCCATATTCTTGATAATCGTAAATTTTTACCAATAACATGATCTTTTTCATAACAAAAATTTTTGAAAATATATTCCCTGTTTTTATTCTCAATAAGCAAGAATTAATTTTGTTTGGAATTTGAATTATAATAAAGTTCCATTGAAATGAGTAGGTGGGGCGCCAATTTTGTCCATCAGTGCAGCGAGTTATATAATCCGCAAAGTAGTGTGATTGGCGGGCTACTTGTCCTCTAGACTTCATTATCAGGATGCTCGGTAAACGGATAAATTTAGGCAATCCCAGCAGGCTTAAACATTTCGACCTCTACTGCAAAGCAATAGTCCCTTCAATATACATGGAAAACCTTGAAGTTCTTAGATTTTGAGTTATGCACGGTAATACTAAACAACAAAAATGAGATGTTACAAAAGAATTGTTTAACCAGTTATATAATCCGCAAGTAGTGTAGTTGGCAGGGTACTGGACCACTACACTTTATTATCAGGATGCTCCGTGAACGGATAAATTCAGCAATCGCAGGGATTCTTACAACGTTTCGACTTCCGTTGCAAAGCAATGGTGCTTTTAATATACATGGATAACCTTCAGATATACATAGATAACCTTCAACAGCAAAAAAAAATCGTTTTCCCCCTTTTTGATAATGTAAGTTACATATTTCTAATTTTAAGTATTAGGTATAAATATTTCCAATGTACAATATAAACGTAGACTCTATCTACCTCATGGTCTCACGGACCGTGTCACTCATAGCTTAAATGTTTTGCACTGACGAAGATGCCATAGGGCATCGAAAAGTCTAGAACAATAAAAGATTGGGGAAAAGAAAAAAAAAATGTTTTTTTTTCAATCATCACTAAGGGCCAGACCCCAAGAACGCCCCCCCCATATTCTTGATAATCGCAAATTTTTACCAATAACATGATCTTTTTCATAACAAAAATTTTTGAAAATATATTCCCTGTTTTTCTTCGCAATAAACAAGAATTAATTTTGTTTGGAATTTGAATTATAATAAATTTCCATTGAAATTAGTAGGTGGGGCGCCAATTTTGTCCATCAGTGTAACGAGTTATATAATCCGCAAGTAGTGTGATTGGCGGGCTACTTGGCCTCTAGACTTCATTATCAGGATGCTCGGTAAACGGATAAATTTAGGCAACCGCAGCAGGCTTAAACATTTCGACCTCTATTGCAAAGCAATAGTCCCTTCAATATACATGGAAAACCTTGAAGTTCTTAGATTTTGAGTTATGCACGGTAATACTAAACAACAAAAATGAGATGTTACAAAAGAATTGTTTAACCAGTTATATAATCCGCAAGTAGTGTAGTTGGCAGGGTACTGGACCACTACACTTTATTATCAGGATGCTCCGTGAACGGATAATTTCAGTAATCGCAGGGATTCTTACAACGTTTCGACTTCCGTTGCAAAACAATGGTGCTTTTGATATACGTGGATAACCTTCAGGTTCCTAGATTTCGAGTTAGGCACGATAATGCTAAACAAAAAAAAATTGTTATTACAAAAAATCGTTTTTCCCCTTTCTGATAATGTAAATTACATATTTCTAATTTTATATTAGGTATAAATATTTCCAATGTACAATATAAAGGTAAGCCTCTATCTGCATCTTGGTCTCACGGACCGTATCACTCATAGCTTAAATGTTTTGCAGCCTACTGATGAATATGCCATAGGGCATCGAAACGTCTAGAACAATAGAAGTCTGGGGAAAAGAAAAGAACAGTTTTTTTTCAATCATCACTAAGGACCATACCCCCCCATATTCTTGATAATAGCAAATTTTTACCAATAATATGATTTTTTTTCATGACAGAAATTTTTGAAAATATATTCCCTGTTTTTCTTCTCAATAAACAAGAATTAATTTTGTTTGGAATTTGAATTATAATAAAGTTCCATTGAAATGAGTTGGTGGGGCGCCAATTTTGTCCATCAGTGTAACGAGTTATATAATCCGCAAGTAGTGTGATTGGCGGGCTACTTGTCCTCTAGACTTCATTATCAGGATGCTCGGTAAACGGATAAATTTAGGCAATCCCAGCAGGCTTAAACATTTCGACCTCTATTGCAAAGCAACAGTCCCTTCAATATACATGGAAAACCTTGAAGTTCTTAGATTTTGAGTTATGCACGGTAATACTAAACAACAAAAATGAGATGTTACAAAAGAATTGTTTAACCAGTTATATAATCCGCAAGTAGTGTAGTTGGCAGGGTACTGGACCACTACACTTTATTATCAGGATGCTCCGTGAACGGATAAATTCAGCAATCGCAGGGATTTTTACAACGTTTCGACTTCCGTTGCAAAGCAATGGTGCTTTTAATATACATGGATAACCTTCAGATATACATAGATAACCTTCAACAGCAAAAAAAAATCGTTTTCCCCCTTCTTGATAATGTAAGTTACATATTTCTAATTTTAAGTATTAGGTATAAATATTTCCAATGTACAATATAAATGTAGACTCTATCTACCTCGTGGTCTCACGGACCGTATCACTCATAGCTTAAATGTTTTGCACTGACGAAGATGCCATAGGGCATCGAAAAGTCTAGAACAATAAAAGATTGGGGAAAAGAAAAAAAAACAGTTTTTTTTTTCAATCATCACTAAGGACCACACCCCAAGAACGCCCCCCCCATATTCTTGATAATCGCAAATTTTTACCAATAACATGATCTTTTTCATAACAAAAATTTTTTAAAATATATTCCCTGTTTTTCTTCTCAATATACAAGAATTAATTTTGTTTGGAATTTGAATTATAATAAAGTTCCATTGAAATGAGTAGGTGGAGCGCCAATTTTGTCCATCAGTGTAGCGAGTTATATAATCCGCAAGTAGTGTGATTGGCGGGCTACTTGTCCTCTAGACTTCATTATCAGGATGCTCGGTAAACGGATAAATTTAGGCAACCCCAGCAGGCTTAAACGTTTCGACCTCTATTGCAAAGCAATAGTCCCTTCAATATACATGGAAAACCTTGAAGTTCTTAGATTTTGAGTTATGCACGGTAATACTAAACAACAAAAATGAGATGTTACAAAAGAATTGTTTAACCAGTTATATAATCCGCAAGTAGTGTAGTTGGCAGGGTACTGGACCACTACACTTTATTATCAGGATGCACCGTGAACGGATAAATTCAGCAATCGCAGGGATTCTTACAACGTTTCGACTTCCGTGGCAAAGCAATGGTGCTTTTAATATACATGGATAACCTTCAGATATACATAGATAACCTTCAACAGCAAAAAAAAATCGTTTTCCCCCTTTTTGATAATGTAAGTTACATATTTCTAATTTTAAGTAGTAGGTATAAATATTTCCAATGTAAAATATAAATGTAGACTCTATCTACCTCGTGGTCTCACGGACCGTATCACTCATAGCTTAAATGTTTTGCACTGACGAAGATGCCATAGGGCATCGAAAAGTCTAGAACAATAGAAGATTGGGGAAAAGAAAAAAAAACTGTTTTTTTCTTAATCATCACTAAGGGCCAGACCCCAAGAACGCCCCCCCCCATATTCTTGATAATCGCAAATTTTTACCAATAACATGATCTTTTTCATAACAAAAATTTTTGAAAATATATTCCCTGTTTTTCTTTTCAATAAACAAGAATTAATTTTGTTTGGAATTTGAATTATAATAAAGTTCCGTTGAAATTAGTAGGTGGGGCGCCAATTTTGTCCATCAGTGTAACGAGTTATATAATCCGCAAGTAGTGTGATTGGCGGGCTACTTGTCCTCTAGACTTCATTATCAGGATGCTCGGTAAACGGATAAATTTAGGCAATCCCTGCAGGCTTAAACGTTTCGACCTCTATTGCAAGGCAATAGTCCCTTCAATATACATGGAAAACCTTGAAGTTCTTAGATTTTGAGTTATGCACGGTAATACTAAACAACAAAAATGAGATGCTACAAAAAGGTCGTTTAAAGGGTTATGTAATCCGCAAGTAGTGTAGTTCGCATCAATCGCAGCATTCTTACAACATTTCAACTTTTGTTGCAATGATGCTTTCGATATACATGGATAACCTTGAAGTCTTTAAATTTTGAGTTATGCTCCGTAATGTTACACAACAAAATAGAGATGTTACAGAAGGATCGTTTAACAAGTTATATAATCCGAAAGTATTGTAGTTGGCGGGGTACTGGGTCTTAGACTTTATTAACAGGTGAATGTAAACGTTGAGCCCTAAAAATTTCATCCGAAGACAATTTAAAAGAAAATTATGGGAAATTATTTGAAGGGGAACGAGTTCTTAGTTTCTGAATTATGCACGGTAATGCTAAACAACAAAATGAGATGTTACAAAAGGGTAGTTTAACGAGTTTATAATCCGCAAGTAGTTTACTGGGCTTTAGACTTTATTATCAGGATGCTCGGTGAACGGAAAATTCAGCAATCGCAGCATTCTTACCACTGCGACCACTGCTGCGATTGCTGAATACTGCGATACCACTGCACCACACACACTGCGACTTCTGTTGTCTCAGATTTTGAGTTATTCGCGGCAATGCTAAACTACAAAAATGAGATACTACAAAAGGATCGTTTAACGAGTTATATAATCCGCAAGTAGTGTAGTAGGCGGGCTACTGGACCTCTAGACTATTATCAAGATGCTCGGTGAACTAGTAAATTTAACAATCCCACCATGCTTAAAACGTTTTGACTTCTATCGCAAAACAATGGTCCCTCCAATATACACAGTGGATAACCTTGAATAGACCTATCTGAATCAGGGTTCATCTTTTTCCAGCCTCCTTTGCTTCTCACTGCATTTTAGTTCAGGATTATAATTTCTACTTCCACCCGAAGTTTAGCTAGTCTAGCCTTGAAACCTAGATTCTGAGAAGTTTTCTTATAAATCAGTGTCAAGCAGTGACTTTGTATTAGTAAACAGTAACATGGCTATACTTCGTAGAACGTATGTGTATTACCAAAACCCCAAACAACTTTTCTTGTGCCCAACTCTTTTCTTATGACACATTTTCATCTTGTTGCCCGGTGGCATGACAAAGATAAAATATCGAAGGTTTTTTATAACGAAAGAGATAGGCTAAACGAATTACGTCATTCGGATGTTGATACTTTGGCAACAAATTATATCGCCATGTTGGTATCTACTAATACAAAGTTATTTTGTTGCGTGTTTTCAGGAAATTATTTTACAAAATGTATGGGTTTCACTCGTTTCAGTCGTTCAGTAAGTTGTGTTTGTTAAGTTTATTAAAGTTTAATTAGCTTATTACACTCTTGGTTTCAAATCTTCCAGAAGCACAATCGATTTTGGTTTTCCGAACCACAGAAAGGAACATTTTATTTTTTTTAAGAATTTTGTAAATTCCTTTTTTTTACAAAAAACAGTGTTTGTCCGTAAGATTCTGTACTTGCCGCCACTGTGATGAATATGTGCCATATGGCGCCATCTAGCGGCGTCTTTTTCACTTAAGAGTAATGCAAGCACAGCGGGGTGTATATGAAATTTCTAACGACAAAAATTGTATTTATTTTTAAACTGTTATATGTATTGTGAGAGTTTCCTCGACAGACCTTTTTACAACGGTTTTGTATATATATATATATATTTTTGGGAACGGTTTCCTTTAATAATCACTCCTCCTTGACAGACTTTGCACAGTTACCACAGCTTCTTGCATTTTTCCAAGGTACTTTTCGTTTTGAATAATTTTGGTTATCTCATTAAGAACTTTCTTGACTCAACAGTCAAAGTTGATCGTGCATGAACAGACGAAAGCAATTTAACCAAACTTTATTGCATTTTTCTTTTCACTTTCTTTTTCATTCCATATGAGAATGGAGTTGCCCCTGCAGCTATCCGAATCGGCTTTCGTGTTTAAATTCTTTCTGCATATAAATCGATAAAATTTTAACAAATAAATTGAATATAAGCCAATTTAGGAACCGGCATAGAATTTTAAAATTTTATTATGATAAAACCTAGCCGGTCCACGCCGACAATTTCGCTCCCTGCAACGATTTAATTCATCGTTTGGAAACGATTGCGCATTTCCAGAGGATTCGGGATTTCATAATAAAATCCAAAATTTTATTGCCTATTACGTTGCAAATATTAGTCACGCGTTGCTAACCGTTATAATTTGGTTTCTGCATTAAATTTGGATTGAATTAAAAAAAAAACACAGTAAACAAGATTTTCATCATCCCCTTGGGGAAAATGACGTCGATCGAACGCCGCCGGATATCTAAAAATATGATGGGAAGGGTCTTAAAATATTCCTTACACATTCAAAGTCGATCGGTTTTTGACACGTTTCAGCTGTTTTAGAGGCTAATAAGTAACATCTGGGTCTTGAGGCTCGACTTTTATTATCTTTTTGAGGGAGTTTTTCCAATCGTCGTTTTTTTTTTTACGTAAAAATCTAATATTATCATTTTCATATTTATCAGGTTGTCAAGAGAGTCAAAGAGAGTTCTCTGATAGATAATGAGTTTTTACTCATTAAGGCGTAGCCACAATTAAAAGTTATGGAATGAGTTTTATGTTTTAATTATTTTTCCTCACCTGATTGGTTAAGAGCTATATCATATTAGTTCTTGACCAATCAGAGGAGGGAAAATAATTAAAATATAAAACTTATGCATAGTCCAGATTTTTAAATTTCAATGTGGTATTAATATGTGAAATGGCAGTCTGACCTTTTTAGCTACAATTTATCCGATTCGTGTAACCCATACAGTACTTACTTAATACAAGTCCTTGTTAATTAAAGGTCGACAGGCCGAATATTATAAATTATATGGGGAAAAATGGGGCTGTGCCACTGAAATAAAGCTGACAGTTTAACGAGATTGCCAACGGTGACTTGCTGGGTACATAATTTATCTTCAACATGAATATATGTTCGGCGAGAAGCCGCGATTTATGTTATTCGCCTTTTTTGCGGCTACACCATTGTTAAGTAGGGTTTCGATGGTTAATGGCTGCCTAAGTTTTTATTTTGCAGTTTAGAGTCTCTAGGGAGACCTAAAAATAACTGATGGCACTAGAAGCTTCGTGGCTCATACGTGACTTCAGGAAGGCAGGAAAAGGAAAATTATCACCCTCGTCAACTAGATAATAAATATAAGAATGTTTGAAGAGAGATGAAACAAATTTAGTAATAATATAAGAAAGTGGTGCTCCCATCAAGAAGATGCTGGAGAATGCTGCCGAAGAAGACTCCTTTTTGAAAAATTAAGATCAATATACGAGAAATAATATCTGGGAAAAGAAAAAATTGCATAGAAATTTTCTTCTCGTGTGTCTCACTTTTAGATCAAAATTTCATGTTATTAAGTCAAAACATAAAAACTTTGTGTTACGTTTAGATTAAAATGTCCTGTTCCTAATGACGAATTTTTAATCTTGAGTAACTTTTAGATAAAAATTTTTCGTTATTAGGTCAAAATAAAGAAAATTATTAGAATAGACTAGTTACTATTAGGCCAAAATTTCTTAAATTTCATATTTCGATTTAAACTAAATTTTCGTGTTACTCAAAGCTCAACTTCAAGGCTTAAACTCAACTTACGTTTATTTTAAGTCAAAACTTAAAAATTTAATGCTACTTTCGGATCAAAATTTCTTGTTACTAATAAGTAAAAGTTTTTTGATTTTGTGTTATGTTTAGTAAAATTTCGTGTTTCTACAGTCGAAATTAAAAAACTGTGTGTTACGTTTAGACTAAAATTTCTTGTTACGAGATTAAAAAAAATCGTATTGTGTTAAAATTTGATGTTACCACAGTCAAAATTCTAAAACTTTGTGTTTCGTTCAGTACTAACATTTCCTGTTACCAAGGTCTTAGACCAAAATGTCTTGTTACGATATCAAAATTTTAAAAATTTGTGTTACGTTTAGACTAAAATTTTTTGTTACTAAGGTCAATTTTTTTTGTTACTTTTAAATCAAAATGTGTTGTTAGGAGATCAAAATTTAAAAGAAATCGTGTTACGTTAAAACTTGGTGTTACTAAAGACAAAATTCAAAAGCGTTAATTTTCGTTTAGACTAAAATTTTCTGTTGCTAAAGTAAAAAATTCTTAATTTTTGTTGCTTTTAAACCAAAATGTGCTTTTACGATATCAAAATAAAAAAAAAAATGTTACGTTAAAATTTGGTGTTCTTAAGGACAAAATTCAAAAACTTAGTATTACGTTTAGACTAAAATTCTCTGTATATGAAATTTAAAATTTTTTGTTACTTTTAAACCAAAATATGTTGTTACGAGATCAAAATTAAAAAAACTCGTGTCACGTTAAAATTTGGTGTTGCTACAGTCAAAATTCCAAAACTTTGTGTTTCGTCTAGTACTAAAATTTCCTGTTACCAAGGTCAATATTTTTAAGTTTTCTGTTGCTTTTAGACCAAAATTTCTTGTAACGAGATAGAAATTTAAAAAAATCGTGTTACGTTTAGACTACAATGTCGGGTTCCTACAGTCAAAACTCAAAAACTTTATGTTACGTTTGGACTAAATCGTGTTACGTTAAAATTTCCTGTTCCTACACTGAAAATTCAAAAATTTAGTGTTTGGTTTAGATTAAAATTTTCTGTTACCAAGGTCAACATTTTCAAGTTTTCAGGTTTTTAGTTTATGGCCGAAAAGTCTTGTTACGGGATCAAAATTAAAAAAATTTACGTTTAGACTAAAATTGTAGAACAAAATGTGTTATGAGATGAAAATTTAAAACGTTAAAATTTCGATCCTACAGTCAAAATTTAAAAAAAAAATTTGTTTTGTTTAGACTAAAATTTTCTGTTACCAAGATCAACATTTTTAAATTTTCTGTTACTTTTAGACCCAAATGTCTTATTACGAGATAAAAATTAAAAACAATCGTGTTACGTTTAGACTAACAATTCAAATAAAAGTTTTGAGATTTTGTGTTACTGTCAGATCAAAATTTCTCATTGCTAAGAAGACATTTTTAAATTTCGTTTTACTCTTTAGACTAAATTACTCAAAATTCAAAAAATTTGTGTTTCGTTTAGACTAAAATTTCCTGTTACCAAGGTCAATATTTTTAAATTTTCTGTTACTTTTAGACCAAAATGTCTTGTAAGAAGATAGAAATTTAAAAAATTTGTGTTACGTGTAGGCTAACAAATTAAGTAAAATTGTTGAGATTATGTAATACTTTCAGATCAAAAGATCTATGGCTAAGAAGACATTTTTTAATTTTGTTTTACCTTTTAGAAAAATGTTTGTGTTACTAAAGTCAAATTTTGAAAATTTGATGTTACCTTTGGATCAAAATTTCTTGTTACTAAGTAAAAATGCTTTAATTTTGTGATAAAATGTTTAGACTACAATTTTGTATTCCAACAGTCAACATTCAAAAACTTTGTGTTTCATTTAGACTAAGATTTACTGTTACCAAGGTCAACATTTTTAAGTTTTCTGTCACTTTTAGACCACAATGTCTTGTTACGAGATCAAAATTTAAAAAACTCGTGTCATGTTTAGGCAACAATTTCGTGTTCCTACAGTCAAAATTCAAAAACTTTTTGTTACGTTTAGACTAAAATTTCTTGTTACTAAAGTCAAATGTTTTAAAGTTTTTTTGTTACTTTTAGATAAAAATTCGTTTTTACGAGATCAAAATTAAAAAAAGAATTATGTTATGTTAAAATTTCGCTTCTCTAAGTCAAAATTTTTCAGTTTTCTGTTACTTTTAGACTGAAACCTATTGTTAGGTTAACAAAATTAAAAAAAAAATTGTTACGTTTGGATTACAATTTCTTGTTATAATGTCAAAAATTTAATTTTTTTTGTTACTTTTAAAGCAAAATGTGTTGTTACGAAATTTTCTGTTATTAAGGTCAACATTTTTAAGTTTTCTGTTACTTTTAGGCAAAACATACCTTGTTATGAAATCAAAATTAAAAAAAAAATATATTACGTTTAGACTATAATTTCGTGCTCCAACAGCCAAAATTAAAAAATTTTGTGTTTCGTTTAGTACTAAAACTACTTTTAGACCAAAATGTCTTGTTAGGAGACCAAAATTTAAAACATTCATGTTACGTTCAGGCTAACAATTCAAATCAAAGCTTTGAGATTTTGTGTTATTTTCAGACCAAAATTTCTCATTGCTAAGAAGAAATTTTTAAATTTCGTTTCACCCTTTAGACTTAATCATCGTGTTGCTAAAGGCAAAGGTTTTGTGTTGTGTTAAGTTTAAACTAAAGTTTCCTGTTAATAATGTTCCAGCAATTCTTGAAATTAATTAAAATTTGGTTTAAAGAAATGTTTACTACAATGTACGGTTACTTGAAATTTTTGCTTCCTTAGAAAACGCGAACAAGATGCTTTGAAAGAGGTTGAATAGAGGCGTTATAAGTATGTTTTGGTCTATAAAAAATTAATTGGAGAGATATTTTCTGTTACTAAATACGTAGGGTAGGTCCAGACTCCTGACAACTACACTACTTGCGTATTTTATGAAATAATATGAATTGTCAATAAGTGTTATTACGAGATGCATAAAATAGGTCCAGAAGCCTGCCAACTACACTACTTACGGATTTTATGAAATATGAATTTACCGGAGACCTTCTGTTACTAGATCCAAATGACTGGTCCAGAAGCTTTACAACTACACTACTTGCGAATTTTATAAAGTTTGAATTGGTCAGAGATCTTTTGTTACTAGATACATACGATAGGTCCAGAAGCCTGACACCCACACTACTTGCGGATTTTATGAAATATAAATTGGCCTGAGATCTGTTGTTAGTAGATAGATAATAATTACAGAAGCTAAACTCCTGGGTTTAAACTAAAATTTCATGTTACTAATGTCGAATGTGTTACTGTTAGACTGAAATTTTTTGTTACTAAGTCAAAGATGAAAAACGTCATGTTACGCTTTAGACTAAATTTCCGTATTACTAAAGTTAAAATTTAAAATTTTGATGTTACTTTCGGATAAAAATTTCTTGTTAGTAAGTAAAATTTTTTTATTTTTCTGTTAGGTTTAGATCACAATTTCATGCTACTACATTCAAAGTTAAAAAAACTTTTATTTTCAGACCAAAACTGTGTGTTATCACGCCAAAATTTTTTACAATTTTAAAATTTCGTGTTATTTTTAGGCTAAAATTTCATGTCAATTAAGTGATTTTTTAAAACTTTGTGTTACTTTTAGAGGTTACAATTTCTTGTTACCAAGTCAAAAAGGTAGTAACAAACTGACGGAATTTAGAAGATTTTTAAATCTTTGACATAGCCAAAAATATATACCTCAGAAAAGAAACAGCTCGTAGCAAATAACGTAAAATAACGTGATTCTCACGTCGCAAGGTGACGTAATTTTGACGTCACAAAGTAACGTTATTTTGTCGTTGCAAAAAACGTCACCGGTCTTTGACTTACGCCCGTTATTATGAAGTTGCTTCGGCGTCATCCCATGATGCTTACCAAAAAATTACGTCAAAATGACGTCACCTTTCTACCTGGGATGTTATTTAGTTGAACCAATCCAAAATAGTGGGGGGGGGGGGGGGCGGGCTAAACTTTAAAAATTTGTAAATTTTACAAGCTTCAATTTAAGATGCAGCGGAACTGTTTTTATTCTCCTATGAAGTTGGGGGGTTTTTATGATTTCACTATTGTTAAGGTTTCTAAGAGTGGAAAAAGGTTTTTTCTTCGTCTTTAAGTTGTGAGAAAAGAGATATGTCGTACTACCTCTAGTCTTGGTAGTACAATGCTTCTTCTGCAGACTGGTGTCTTCTTGCTGTCTTCTTCCCGCCCTTGTAAGTTATTGGGATTTTCGAATGGCTTATTTTGCCGTTTTCTTTCTTAAGAATGATCAATTTTGAGATATTTATATTATGACAGACCGATTTAATGTTGATTCCTCTTGCGCTCTTATGCAAATTATTACAGTTGCTGACCTCCGTGTAATCAGCATCCAGGCGTTTTCAGATTGCTCGTTTACTTTATATTGCCGAATTAGGAAAGTTTTTCATATTTGCATCTGCGAGTTGAAAGTACCACTTTACCGCACAACTGCGTGTAAAAATTTTCATCTCCTAAGGTCATTAAACTAACTCTTTATTCGAAATTCATGTTACGTTTAGGCTAACAATTCAAGTCAAAGTTTGAGATTTTGTGTTATTTTCAAGCCAAAATTTCTCATTGCTAAGAAGGAATTTTTAAATTTCGTTTCACTCTTTAGACTTAATTATCGTGTTGCTAAAGGCAAAACTTAAAACTTTAATGTTACATTTGGATCAAAATTTCTTGTTATTAAGTAAAAATGCTTTAATTTTGGAATAGGTCTAACTAAAATTTCGTGTTACTACACGAAGCAACACAAAATTTAAAAATTTTGTGTTGTGTTAAGTTTAAACTAAAGTTTCCTGTTAATAATGTTCCAGCAATTCTTGAAATTAACTAAAATTTGGTTTAAAGAAATGTTTACTACAATGTACGGTTACTTGAAATTTTTGCTTCCTGAAAAAACGCGAACAAGATGCTTTGAAAGAGGTTGAATAGAGGCGTCATAAGTATGTTTTGGTCTATAAAAAATGAATTGGAGAGAGATTTTCTGTTACTAAATACGTAGGGTAGGTCCAGACTCCTGACAACTACACTACTTGCGTATTTTATGAAATAATATGAATTGTCAATAAGTGTTAATACGAGATGCATAAAATAGGTCCAGAAGCCTGCCAACTACACTACTTATGGATTTTATGAAATATGAATTTACCGGAGACCTTCTGTTACTAGATCCAAATGACTGGTCCAGAAGCTTTACAACTACACTACTTGCGAATTTTATAAAGTTTGAATTAGTCAGAGATCTTTTGTTACTAGATACATACGATAGGTCCAGAAGCCTGACACCCACACTACTTGCGGACTTTATGAAATATAAATTGGCCTGAGATCTGTTGTTAGTAGATAGATAATAATTACAGAAGCTAAACTCCTGGGTTTAAACTAAAATTTCATGTTACTAATGTCGCATGTGTTACTGTTAGACTGAAATTTTTTGTTACTAAGTCAAAGATGAAAAACGTCATGTTACGCTTTAGACTAAATTTCCGTATTACTAAAGTTAAAATTTTAAATTTTGATGTTACTTTCGGATCAAAATTTCTTGTTAGTACGTAAAACTTTTTTATTTTTCTGTTAGATTTAGATCACAATTTCATGTTACTACATTCAAAGTTAAAAAAACTTGTTTTACTTTCAGACCAAAACTGTGTTGTCACGCCAAAGTTTTTTATACGTTTTTTTTTTACATTTTTAATATTTCGTGTTATTTTTAGGCTAAAATTTCATGTTAATAAAGTGATTTTTTTAAAACTTTGTGTTACTTTTAGAGGTTACAATTTCTTGTTACCAAGTCAAAAAGGTAGTAAGAATCTGACGGAATTTAGAAGATTTTTAACTCTTTGACATAGCCAAAAATATATACCTCAGAAAAGAAACAGCTTGTAGCAAATAACGTAAAATAACGTGATTCTCACGTCGCAAGGTGTCGTAATTTTGACGTCACAAAGTAACGTTATTTCGTTGTTGCAAAAAACGACACCGGTCTTTGACTTACGCCCGTTATTATGAAGTTGTTTCGGCGTCATCCCTTGATGCTTACCAAAAAATTACGTCAAAGTGACGTCACCTTCCCAACTTGGGTGTTATTTAGTTGAACCAATTCTAAACTTTAAACTTCACAGGGGCTAAACTTTAAAAATTTGTCAAGCTTTTACATGAGATGCAGCGGAACTGTTTTTATTCTCCTGTGAAGTTGGGGGGTTAATATTTGTCAAAAATTTGTTTGCTCTTATGATTTCACTATTGTTAAGGTTTTTAAGAGTGAAAAAAGGTTTTTTCTTCGCCTTTAAGTTCTGAGAAAAGAGATATGTCATACTACCTCTAGTCTTGGTAGTACAATGCTTCTTCTGCAGACTGGTGTCTTCTTGCTGTCTTCTTCCCGCCCTTGTAAGTTATTGGGATTTTCGAATGGCTTATTTTGCCGTTTTCTTTCTTAAGAATGATCAATTTTGAGATATTTATATTATGACAGACCGAATTAATGTTGATTCCTCTTGCGCTCTTATGCAAATTATTACAGTTGCTGACCTCCGTGTAATCAGCATCCAGGCGTTTTCAGATTGCTGGTTTTACTTTATATCGCCGTATTAGAAAAGTTTCTCATATTTGCATCTGCGAGTTTTACCGCACAACTGCGTGTAAAAATTTTCATCTCCTAATGTCATTAAATTTACTCTTTATTTGACACAATTGACGAAGAAAAAACAATTTGTTTCCTAACTGTCATCCCGGCGGCAGAAAAAGTCTTTTTTATTTACTTAAGAAACATTTCACTCAAGAGCAAAATTACAAAAAAGAAGTGCATTGGAAATAACTCAATGAGATATGCGATGCGAGTTAACCACCTCACAACATGACGTTAATAACGGCTCTCGGCTAGATTTAAAAGCGTGCACGTATTCGATTTATTTAGAGCCGTAAACTAAGTCACTTCTGCTCTACCAAACGAGGGATGTAATGAATGTTTTTAATGCCGCACGAAGTGTAGGGGCAAATAAATTTTAATGCGTGACATTCATAAAAACCCGTGTTTAAGCCCGTCGTAATGATCCCGTCGAAAAAATATGCACGCGGACGACGTACGCCTGATGCTCTATTGATTAAATCGATTTGAATGTTGGACAGCTCTATGCAGTCGCATTTTAATTTTCATTTGTAAAAAGTTCATGCTGCACGCTGCTGTTGTCTTTCCAGCATTCTTTTTATGTTTGTCTTGTTAAAATTTCATCAGCAGTTTTAATATCTGCATTGCGCGCGTCACAGTCGGATTGAAATTTCCTACAATAAAATATTCAAAAATAGACGGTACATGCATTCAGACTTAATTGTTATAACAATTTTATAGGTACAGGCGGGTTTCATTTCGGGAGAGAAACTTCGAAAATTAAACGGGGGCTTTATTGAGACGCGAATTTTAAGCAAGAAGGTAAACAAGCCCGGTTTCCAGTCGGTAACGCTAAAAGCATTGAAAAGGTAGAAGTTTGCCGAGATCTTTAGAAATTCTTTATACCCACTCTTAAAATGAAGTTTTGCGGTTAAAGTACATAAATCATTAGCATGAGAACTTTTTGCTGCAGCAACTTTTTAGTTGTTCTCAAAATCGTTGTTGCAGCAATTCTTAAAATAAACTAAAATTTGGTTTAAGGAACTGCTTACTACAATGTACGGTTACTTGAAATTATTAATTACTATTAATTAATTACTAGAAAACACGAACAAGATGCTTTGCATGAGAGGTTGAAACGTCGTAAATACTGTTTTTGTTTATAAAATATTAATTCGCTAGAGATCTTCTGTTGCTACTTTTTTATGAAATCATATGAATTGTTGATAAGTCTTATTTCTAGATGCATACGGCCCGAAGCATGCCAACTACACTTCTCTCGGATTTTATGAAATATATATTGACCATAGATTTTTTCTAACTAGATCCAAATGACAGGTCCTGAAGCTTGCCAACGACACTACTTGCAGATTTTATGAAATATAAATTGACCAGAGATCTTTTATTACTATCGGTCAACAGATACAAACGATATTTCCAGAAGTCTTCCATCTACACTACTTGCAGATTTTATAAGATGTGCATTGGCCTGAGTTCTCTTGTTACAAGATATACGATAGGTATACAACCCTCACAACTACACTACTTGCAGATTTTCTAAAATAGTATGAATTTTCAATTAACCTTTGTATTAGATGAATACAATAGGTTCAAAAGCCTGCCAACTAATCTACTTACGGATTTTATGAAATACAAATTTACCAGAGATCTTTTGTTACTAGATCCAAGTGACAGATCCAGTAGCTTTTCAACTGTACTACTTGCCGATTTTATGAAATATGAATTTGTTAAAGACCTTTTGATATTATATACATGCGATTGGTCCAGAAGCCTGACAACTACATTTCTTGTGGATTTTTTGAAATAATGTAAACTGTCAATAAGCTTTGTTACTAGATGCATACAATAGGTCCAGAAGCCTGCCAACCACACTACTTGCAGATTTTATTAACTATGAATTGGTCAGAAATTTTTTGCTATTAGATGAACGATAGTTCAGGTTAGAATCGACTCTACTTGCGGATTTAATGAAATATGATTTGGTTAGAGATCTCTTGTTATTAGATGCACACGATAGGGCTAGAAATCTTCCAAAAAAATAACACTATTTGCGGATTTTATTAAATATAAAATGGTCAGAGATTTGTTACTAGATGCACACGATATAATCAGAAGCCTACTAACTACTACTTGCAAATTTTTTGAAGTATAAATTGGCCAGAGATCTTTTGTTACTAAATACTTACGATAGGTCCAGAAGCCGGCCAACTACACTACTTGCGAAATTTATGAAATATGAATTGGCCAGAGATCTTCTGTTATTAGACAGCCTGCTTCATCTGCTTTGAGAAGCTGAAGTCGCACTGTTCACTTTATGCTTCGAGTCAAGTCGATCCCGTTGGCCAATAATATTAAATTTCTGGGAATGCATCTTGATCATCGTCTTGGCTGGGTTGTGCATTGCAATATCCTCGTTTCCAGACCAAGTAGTGCTTGCGCACTCATCAGAAGGCTACGCGACGTTATCTCCTTGGATGTGATGATAATTTATTATGTTGCCAGCGTCCAGTTCATTAGTGACTATGGAATATTGTTCTGAGGTTCATCAAGAAGTGCTATTAAGGTTTTCAGAGCACAGAAACGGCTAATTTGAGTAATGTTTGTGCTTCATCCCCGAACTTTACTTTGGAAAATCGAACATTCTCACTGCTTCATCTCTATATTTTCCGTCCTTGATAACGTTTATTAAAAATACCGAAAACCATTCTTGCGAAACTGTGATAATTACTGGGCTGATGTAATTGTTGTGACCATAAGCGCCTATAAGGTGTTGCTTCAAAGCATACGGGATATAGCTAGTATTCCAAACTTTCGAAGGGGGACAATATCATTTTTAAGAGATAACTATTTTTACTCTTTTAACTTTAACAAATAGTAATAAGCTTTGTAATTTTTTTTATGGATGCCTTATATTTTAGACAGTTTTATGGCATACTCTTTTGTACTTGTTTGCTTATTTTAAAATAGTTCTTTGTGTACCATTTAATTTTATTCCAATGTGATCCCTAAGATTACTTTTACGCAGATATCAGTGACACTATTTTGTGACGTTGCTTTGTGGAGTGAGATACAATTTTTCTGGCAATAAAGAGGACAATAGGCTCAGAAGCCTGACAACTACACTACTTGCGAATTTTTGTGAAATGGTATAAATTGTCAATAAGTCTTTTTACTAGATGCATACAATGGGTCCAGAAGCCTGCCAATTACACTACTTGTGAATTTTATGAAATTTGAATTGACCAGAGATCTTTTGTTCTTGGATGCACACGATAGAGCCAAAACCTTTCCAAACACGCTACTTGCTGATTTTACGAAATAATATGAATTTTCTTTTATTACTTATCAGAAGAACTTTTTTTTATTACTTTACAACTACTCAACTTGCATATTTATAAACTATGAATAAGCCAGAGGTCTGTTGTTACTAGATATATATGACATTTCCACAAGCCATACAATTACCCTATTTGTGAATTTTTTGAAATCAAAATTGATTATAACTCTTTTGTTACTTAGGTACGTTCAAACACAACATTGTATTGGAAATGATTTTTTGCTTTTTCTCTCTGCAAGTTCCATTATAGCTAAAATTCGAAATGTTCATCGATATTTCTTATTCAAACTAAAACATGTCACTATTTTGAAACGCAGACACGTTTTATCTCTGCTTATGTATAGAGTTCGGCAGAATAGAGCCTAAACAAACTTAAAGTGAAAATGGTGCCCGAATAGCTCTTTTCAAACCACGGACGTCATCCACAGAGGCCCATAAAAAACTTTGATTATCTGTCGTCAACAGACGATTTTATTTTATAACTTTATTAGACGGGGGCATGTGCCTTCCCATGGTATTTCATATGCCGGCCATGTATGCCGAAACTCCTTCAAGCACTTTCTCATTTCTTTGCTGGAAGTTTATCGACTTTCACTTTTGGCATCCACGTCACGTCGTGTGTGGAAGTTTGTTTCTGCAAAATAATTGTTAAGGAGCGTGAAATATTCCGAAAAGTTTTTTGTCGGCCGCCTGACATGGCCTGTGAGCGATAGGACTGCTGGGATGTGGAAACTTTCAAGAGGATGAATTGATAAATATTGTTAGCAGTCAATATGGGGTTAGGCACATCAATCTGAGAGGGCAAAAACGCTCTGTAAACAATATGACAGATGAGGGGATGTCTTCCCAACCGGTAAATAGATTCTAATAACTCGAAAGGAGATCGAGCCTATTGCTTTGCTGGTGGCGTGCGAGCTGTCGACAAGTTATGGAGTGTGTTGTCTTCTGAATTTACATTTCAGAATATGGGAGAAATATGTTTTTCCTACACATGAAACTGTTTTTCTCAAGGAAGTTTTACTATAGTTGCACTACCTACTGCTATAGAAATTCTACACCGATGCTAATTTTGATGATTATTGAGAGAATTATGGTCCTAATATTAACCAGTTGTCGTTCGGAATAAAGCGTTCAATTTCAAATCCAAGCTATACCAAAAACGAGCTCTGAAAGGACATTAGTTATCTTGATCATTAAATTTTTGTAGTTTTCATCTCGGACATGTCGTTGTGAACCATTTGGGGTCACTCTCTGATGACTTCCAAAAGCTTTTTTTTTTTGTTGGTTTATATTTGAATGGAAATGGATACGAGAGGTCCAGAAGTCCGCCAGCTTCACTACTTACGGATTTTATGAAATAATAATTGGTCAGAGATTTTTTTGTTATTACATGCATACAATAGACCCAGAAGCTTGCTAGCTGCACTACTTTCGGATTTCATAAAATTTGAACTAACCAAGCAGGAATAATAATTATTGACTTGGTTAATACATCATTTTGGTAAAAATTTCAAAATTACTTTTGCCAGTCTATCCAATATAAACATTTAGATAGAAACTCTTCCGCACCATGGAATACTAACAAATTAATCTTTGACGGTAACTAAGACGGATGATATCGTGGCAGGAAAAAATTGAACACTCCCACTCTCCAGTCAAACCACACACAGAGTGAGAAAGTGGTGACCGCTGCTGAGCTTTCGCAGAGTTCAACGTGAAAGGCATGACGAAAGATCTAATTTTCATCGCCGTATTCACAATCTCCCTTAATTCGTTCGCGAGCAATAAAACAAATTTCTAAAGCTGTCCTAATATTCCAATAAAAAGAATTTTCTTGGAAATCTCGGAATAAACACACAACGGGATCCCCGTACAACAATAGGCCGGAAGGTTTTGTCACTGTCAGCTTTTTCAGACAGAGTCATTGTAAGAAAAATTGGAAAAACGATCCTGTTCGGGGGTGTTGTGTCCTTGTTAAATTGATACATATTTTGCGAGGTGGTGGGACCGATTGCCATTGTCGGCAGCATTTTAATGGAACGTCTTTCTGTATATTTGGGAATCTTAAAACTTGGATAGAAAAAGTCATAATAAATTGGCCATCTTCCAGCTAATCAAAATATCATCTGTACGCTAGAGCCCATCTCATCTTGCAGCATAAATTTTATCCCCAAGAAGCAGAACCTACATTAAAAGAGATGAAAGTCGTTTCTACAACATCAACCATGGTATTAAAAAGAAGCCTATCAATTCCTCCTCATAGCTCAAGGATCCTTATTAACTTCTCAGATTAAGCTCTTATACATTCTTGGTCCTGGGCCGACTTAGTTTTCCAGGTGAATGCCCGCGAATTTCACGGGCCCGACTTGATGCCCGGGTGCCCTCGGGCCCTCGCAAACGCTCCCTGGAACGTATTCCGGATTTCGGGATATGGGGAATGTGTATTCGGTTCTTTTTTTTTGCCCTATTTCTTTCGGCCCTATTGCGCAATGCTAATGTTATGGAATGTTGATGGTTTTCTCTTGAATTAATAATCAGGTTAATGTTAGAAAGAAATAAGGCCTTGACGATAATAGGGGTTTTGTATTGCAAATAGGGACCTGTTTTGGGATTAGTGGTAGATTTGTATATAAAAAGCTGCGGTTTGGTCTAGTGTTAGATGTCACTCTTTTGTTAGATTATGATTGCCTTTTCTCAATAACTTGGAAAACAATGTGCGAATTTGTTTTCTTTTCGTAATGCATCACAGTGCTACGCCTCACGCTTTGGTCCTTCGAGCCGGATTGGAGTAGTCAGGATTCCCTTTAGATTTCTTGAATATATATCGAGAAGTTTGGACGTGCATTTTTAGACTGAAAAGTTAAAGAAGAAACAATGCTCTAAGAACCTCCTGTCATCATTTATCATTTTTGTATTCGCTCATTATTGCATAGCGAGTTACAAATAATTTAAAAACTTAAAATGTTGTCGTTTTACTCAATAATAAGTACCATACATCTAAGATGGGCTAGTGACAGAAAGTCTCTGGCCATTTCATATTTTATAGAGTTCGCAAGTAGTGGAGTTTTCAGGCTTCTGGATCTATCGTTTATCTAGTAACGACAGATCTCTAACCAATCCATATTTCATAAAATCTGCAAATAGTGTAGTTGGTAAGCTTCTGATCCTATCGTCTGGATCTAGTAGCAAACGATCTCTGACCATTTCTCATTTCGTAAAATCCGCAAGTAGTGTAGTTGTCAAGCTTCTGGACCTATCGTAGGTATGTAGTAACACAAGATCTCTGGCCAATTTATACTTAAAAAAATTCGCAAGTAGTGTAGTTAGTAGGCTTCTAAACCTATCGTTTGAATCTAATAACAAAAGATCTCTGGTCAATTCGTATTTCGTAAAACCCGCAAGCAGTGTAGTTGGCAGGCTTCCGGGTATATATCTATTAACAATACTTACTGACACTTAATATTATTTCATAAAATCCGCAAGTAGTGTAGTTGTGGGGCTTCTGGACCTATCGTAAGTAACTGCGTATCTACGTATATATACTATAATGATGCTTTGTTTTTGATCAAAATGACGTATGTTTATGGGATTTCATTCCAATAAACATACGTTATTTTCCTCCTATGTTCACCACAAAAATGCGCTATTAACTTAAAATATTTACACGAACTTTCCTGTACAGAAGTTTAAGTGAGCACCGCCACGCCATACTTAGTTTCATAATACAATAAATAATATTTTCTATATTTGGGAATAAGGATGTTTAGCTTCGTTAGAACTTTCACAGTGATGTAGGATAGGTGTTGTTGAATTTTATGTTAATACAGAGCGATTCAAAGTTCGATAAAAATCCTCGAAAGGCGTATTCTTGGGGTCAAAATAAACATATGCCCGCAAATGCATCCTTATCGAGCTACAGGTCTTTCAAATTTGTATAACTTTTAAGTTATTATAATCTTCTTTAAGTGACAAAGACAAGGATTTTGATTCTGATTCTTTTTGACAGAGAATGGAATTGCGTCATTCGACATTTAAGATTACAAAAAAGGTTTTTTTTAAATTTCCTCGAAACAGACAATTCCTTAGTTACAGAGTACCCACCCAATAACAATGGTTGGGAGCATTACAGAATTAATAATTTTTACACATTTGTCTGCCCAGCCTATAATACACAATAGAATTGAATTTCATTACTAAGAAATAAAAAAATAAAATGGACATCACATTAGTATAATCAAATTCAGTTTTTCGTTTTGCATTTCATTGCCCTGACCTGGTTAGGAAGGCGGGCAATATATTTTAATTATAAAGATGGCATTTGACGAAGGTGAAATACCACCGACTAAATTTCCGAAAAGAAAACAATTTTTTATCTTCACAAAATAGGTCCATTTCCTTTATTTAAATGAAACGTTAATTGGCATTTTGAGGACAGCGTGGTGGTGGTAGATACGAGGGTTGAATATTTATTAAAAGCCGCTGAGTTGAGGGAGAAATGTAAAAATGTTTAAATTTAAATTAGTCTCATATAAATTACATGTGATGCTAAGAGAAGAACAAGCTAATGACTTGAAGGGCTTTAGCATGGAGTGAGAAAAGCTCTCGAGAAGATGATTACCCTTTTAAGCCCACACAACGACGTACACTCACCCTAATCCTGACGGGCCGAATTGTGCGGAATGAGGGCCAATCCCCGGCAAGGCGCAACTTTTAATTTACATTTTAATTAAATCGAGATTTAGTAATAAGTCAAACATAAGTAAAAAATCTGCTCGGCGGTAGCTGTCCCCTCTTGAGTTATGACGACAACGAGAAATTTATTTCTCCCTTGGACGTGTAATCTTGGAACCGCACCCTCGTGCCCTGTGTTTGCTCACCTGACAACCTTCCTTTAGCTGTGGAAGGCAATTTGAAAGTCTGTTTAATATTAATCAAACGGGAAAAAAATCATCCTGCGAATCCGGTGGGATTGGTTTGGGAGACGAAATCGAAATGATACCGGGGAGTTCGTTAAAGGTCAAGGCAGCACAGAGATGGATGCATTAATGAGCCACTTTTTCTATAAGCATGTGTCCGTAAATCTATCGTAGTCGAGCTGCAGGGTGTTTTATTATTTTTAATAATTTTTTAGTTACTTTTTTTTATACCTCTCATTATTTTTGTGATCTTTCCCAAATTTGGAACAGAAGTCCTTCTGTATTGTCTTTATTATCAGCGGTTCTTAAAAGGCATATTTTTTCTGTTGTACCTCTTCGATCTACTCCAAAACACTAAAACTCTAAGAGTGATGAAGGAGAAGACTTTTCGAAATCTATATTGATACAAGTTTACTCAAAACTTGAAACGTTTGACGAAAATAATGACAAAATAAGACCCTTTTCCTATAAGCATGTCCACAAATGTGACGTCACCGAGCTACAGGTGTAACAAAAGCTCTGCTATATTGTCCTTTTCATCAGTAGTGCTTAAAAGCCTCCACTTTGTTGTTTTTGCTGCATTAAAACACCTAAACATTTAGAGTGATGAAGGATGGGAGTTCTTGAATTTTATATTAATAAAGAGTTATTTAAATTTCGATGTAAATATTTTTGGTGGTGAAATAAGACTTTCCTTGCTTACAAACATACGTCTACAAATGCATCCTTACCAAACCACAGGGTGTCAAAATTTTGCCGACCTTAATGGGCCGTAAGAGCAAACCGATCGGAATTTTAGCTACTTCAGCGAAAGAGTTTTATTGCGGTCATTAAAATGCATTCCATTTCGTACCTATGCATTTGCATAGATTACGAGCCCCTTCCTATAAATCCATTTTGGCGTGATAGGAGGATTTATGGTGCAATATTTTTCGCTCTATCAATTCGCCTTCTTGGTTTTATTTCTATGGGAGCTAGTTAGAATCTGTACCTGATTTCCGACCGATATATGGCGATCTTTTATGGATTGCCAACCACGAATCAATGCATTTCAAAATAGGACGTCGGTTTTGCATATTTCATTCTTCCATCATGATTTTTTATTCCGTAATTGAATCCAGTCGGTGATGGCTTTTATGTATTTTTCGGCAGATGCAGAGATTTTTATCAAACATATGTAGTATTTGTGTGAACATTTCAGAGCCAGTAATAAACACCTCCCATAACAGTATATCATTACAAGCTCGTTACTATGCATATTGCGTGATGGAGGCACACACAAATAAAAACGGCCTAAAAACTTGATGTCATTGTTCCAAAGCACCAACGAGACAATAATTTTTAAATGGTTTTAATATTCGGACGTGCATCCAAATGCGAACAAATGACCGTCAACATTTTCGTTTTGAATGTTGCAAAATGTCAGGCCGAATATAAATAGACGCGCGAAGTAATGAGCTTTTTTCGATGGTTGTAGTTCACACACTGTGCCGTCAAATAAATCTTGATGGGGCTTTCGGAATGAAAAGTGAACAGAAAGTGGATGCTTTTGGTCCAATACGATCTAAGTTTTCGAAAAAATCTTTGAGTACTCAACGGCACCGAAGAGCTGATAAGTAATAATGGTGAATGGTGAAGAAAATGTATTTAACCAAGTTTATATGTGACTTACTATTGCTTGGTGCTAATATAAGCTAAATACGACAATATAATTGAGATAATGATAGTTTTGAGGAAATCTTAGAAAAAAAAAATTCCTGTCTTTGTTGATATTTTTACCATATTTGCATTTTTTAATTAAAACATTAAAATATAAACACCCTGTAGCTTGGTAAAACAAGTCTTATTTTCACACTTAGAATATGTCCTTGAATTATTATCATAAAATTTTTAATACACCCGTATTATTAGAATATTCCACAGCTCCCATCCTTCATCTCTCCGAAAGTTATTACGAAGCAAAACATCTTTATTCTTAAATACACAAATAGTATAGTATTAAACGAGTTTTTATGACAGTCATTATTCCCTCAGGGTGACGTTTGCGTCCCGGGCCGTAGGCGAGGGGCGCAAGTCTCCCGTGGGAATAATGACCATAAAAAGCGAGTATAATACTATACCTTGTCTACGGCCTTACTAAATAATTACAAATTATAAAATCTATAGGTAGTGTAAACAAAATTATTGAAATGTCAAAGTGACACTCGCGTTTGACGGCAAAACCGATGCCAACAGTGCATTTTTTACGCTGCGGCATTCGATATTGCATTGTTGTCAACTCCTACAGGTTGTCAAGGCAACATATATAATTTAAATGGCGAGCGGGAATAATATCATTATTTCAACTACACTACTTGCGGGTTTTGTGAAATATGAATTGGCCAGAGGTCTTTTATTACTAGGTCCAAACGATAGGTTCAGTAGCTTACCAACTACACTACTTGCGGATTTTATTAAATTTAAAATGACCAGAGATCTTTTATTATTAAATGCACACGGTAGGATAAGAAGCCCACTAACTGCACTACTTGCGATTTTTTTAAATATAAATTGGCCAGAGATTTTTGTTACTAGATACTGGCGATACGTCCAGAAGCCAGATAACTGACTTTATGAAATAGTGCGAATGATATAAGACCATAAGTCTTGTTAATAGGTACATACCCAGAAGCATACCAACTACACTACTTGTGGGTTTTTTGCAATATGACTTGCCCAGAGATCTTTTGTTACTCGATCCAAACGATAGGTTTAGAACCTTACCAACTGCACTACTTGCAAATTTAACGAAATATGAATTGGTTGGTGATCTCTTGTTACTAGATGCATACAATAGGTCCAGAAACCTGCCAACTAAACTACTTGCGGATTTTATGAAATTATATTATTTGTCAATAAGTCTTGTTAATAGATACGTCTTCGGAAGCCTGCCAACTGCACTACTTGCGGGTTTTATAAAATACGAATTGAACAGAGATTTTCCTTAAACGGTTATACAGGGTGATTCAAAATTTCGAATAAATATTTGAATTCAATGGCATATCAATGTCAAAATAAGACTTTTTCTTCCCTAAAAGCATTTGCTCGCAAATATATTTTTACTAAGCTACAGAGAGTTAAAACTTTGTCAGCATAAACAGGTCGCGTTGATCAGTTTGGAACCGACCACCAAATGTTAACATACGACGTTAGATTGTTCACGTCATAGAGACTTCATTTAATACTTGTTTGTAAATCAAGAGTGCAAAATGAAATTTGTGAAACCGTGAAATGCCGTACGTGACCTGAGTCAGCTGGACACAAAGTTTATTTAAAAAGTCTTACCAAGTTTATATATCACTCATTACTGCTTGGTGCAAACTGACGTGATTAAAAAGTAGTTATTCGTGATATACTAAATAAGACAATATAACTGAGATATTGATAATGATGAGGAAATCTTAGAAAAAATGTATTTAATAATTTTTAAATTTGACGTAAATTTTGTCAAGTCCGTATCTGTAATTCAGTAATCACTTTTGGAAAACTCCCTTGTTGAGAAACAGTTTGTAGATAATGCTGTCGATCCAAAGGATAAAAATGATAATCCGTCAACTTGTCCGCGAATTACGACGATTTAAAAAAATACTGACGAAAATTTTAAGAATATTTTGATTCCATCTGTATAAGTTCGAATAACTTAAAAACAGAAAATGACAAAAACGTCTAGAGATATTGACGTTGGCTATCTGCGACGGCATCACTCAATTTCCCATTACCTCTAGAAAGGTTATTTTATTCAATATTGCTATTATCAAGTCACGAGTATCAACAAATAATTGTATCATATTTTTTTAATGCAAGTATACTAGAACAAACGGCACTTATTTTTACATTTTTTAAATGAGCAACAATTCGCAGACGTTATGTCAAGTAACAATCAGTAACAGATGAGGAAAACACAGTAAGATTCTTTACCGCTTTCCGAACTACGAAGATTTAAAAATATCAGCAACAAGAATTTCACACATTTTACGTTTCGCTCTGTATAAAAATTCAGAGTGCTTTAATGAAAAAACTGGCGAAAAGATCCCGAGATATGGATGTTGGCTTACTCCGGACATGAAAACGATAAGGAAAAAATAGCTGTTGTGAAATGGCAGAACATCAAAGTTTTGAAACTTTTGCATCACTTTGTTTCACACTCTATATAATAAAGATAGTTTCGTTTTTTTTCAAAATTATCCGTTTCCTTAATCTAGAGGAAATGAGGTTTCAGACCGTGCAAATTGTATTTAAAACAATTCTTGTCTTAAAAAGTTACAGCTGAGTGAAAATGACACGAAAAATTGTTCGTGCCGAACTTTAAGTTGAGCAGTTTAATTAACCTAATAAACAAATACACGAAAGTACTCCAATCCAGTTAGTGACCCCGAAATCTTGTTGCGGCTTCCACTCCCTCCTCCCCCCCCTGAAAAAAGCTCTGACGTCACACGAGAAGAATACGTCTTTGTGCATCGAATTTTGAATGACCCTTATTATAGAATTCAAAAACTCTCATCCCTCATCGCTTTTGTTTCTATAAAGTTTCTATAAAGTTAAACATGTTTCTTTTCAAATATTCTAAACAGACCACATCTAGTAGATAAATACACCGTCAAGAGAAGTAAGCCCACTACATTTTTCTAACAGCTTGATTGTGACGTAAATTCGGTACTGAAAACTTGTATTTTTATGTTTACTTTTACCAAAATAAACAAATACACAGAAGTACCCCAACTAATTTATTAGCTAACAGCATTAACCCAGTTGTTGACCTCGAAACCTTGTTGCGGCTTCCTCTCCCTCCTCTCCTTCCCCCCTTCCTTATAAAAAAGCGGCGACGTCACACATCCGCCCTTCCTAGAGATCCCGTGACTGATAACGGGCGAGCAGCTGCAGCTACTTCTCTGCGGCCAAGTTGAAACGGGTTAAGACCGAAAGATAACCGGCGTAGATATTTAGTTTTCATCTCTTTGACAAATGGCCGGGGTATGAGGGCTCTGCTGCGAATCCTGCAAATGGAAATCTCTCGCCTTTTCTTCTTTGCGCGTCCTGATCAAAATATATATTAACTCAATCAGGCACTTTAATTCAGTTCCATTATACTTTATTACCAGAAATTAAAATAAGTCTTTGACATTGGAAGACTAAAATAGGTGAAGTTTTTTTACTGGTTTTATGTTCTCGCAACATATATACAGTATAATGCAGAATTCTAAACATAAAATCAGCAAAAAATGAAAACGTCTCGTATGTTTGTTGAGTTTCATGCCTAGGAAGTAGCAATTGTTGAATAATCCTGAGGATGGTACTAATTTAGTGCCAAAACGTTGACATTATGTAGTTTTATTTATCCGCAGCAACCAATAACGTCACCTACATACTTGAGATCACTCATTTAAATGAATTGTGTTCAGAGCTGAGTGAGGTCACATACACCATTTTAACAGTTTCACGACTTTCACTTTACGCTTCTAACACACACACAACTCTTGAATGAAATATAGCATTAAATAACGCAAATCCATTACTGAATAATCTACAATGCAGGCGGTGGCTTGATTGCAGGCTTTTTTTCCAGACAAACTAAGTACGGAATATTTTGCGCAACAAGAGATTTTAAATTGTTTGCAGAACGTGTCTCATTTTATTGCAAACTGCAGCCGAGGTAAATATGCAAATTTCGCCATCTAGGGCATCGATCGGGCCAAAATCAAATGATGCATCAGTGAACGAACTAAGTATTCAAGAGATGAGGCGCTGAATAACAAAATATTCATTATGTGCAGTATTCCTTTTGCATCTTCGTCAAAACACCTGAAGGACCTGAGGAAAAGGTAAAAATAGTTAATTATGGGCAAGATTTGGAAGCTTTACTTCTAATTAATGGATGCTCAAAATAAAAATACAAACAACATAAAATATGTGTATGTAAATATTTCTTAGGGTGTCATTATTTTCCAATAAACCCAAGCACTTGCCACATGGACAGAGCAGGAATAAATAGAGTCGCAGTCGTTCGATCAATTTATCTCTCAAAACTTTAAAAGTCGACTGCTTTCTGGATGCACCAGCTCGGTCTCTGAGATATTGCCAATCTCCGAAACAGTTGTATCCGATCTAAACAAGTTGCAAGTCCGAAGTGAACCTATTCGAGTGGCACATCAATTTCATTAATCAATACCCTTTGGGGGGCGTAGCTGGGTCCAAATTGGGAGATGTGCTATGTCTATTTGCATTCTCAAGTACACGGACTGATTCCCTTGTCGCGTGTGTCAGCTCTGCTGGAGCTGACTCCACTTGCCAACTATTAATAATTGACACGTTTAGAAAGGTGTCGAGTTTGAATTTTGACCCTTAAGCTAGCCACACGTTTATTATTTTCCCCCATTCAGTTACAAAACTCATATTTTTAATCAGTTTACTCCAGTTTTAGCTGACTCCAGTTGCCAAGTACTATTTATTGACATGTTTAAGAGGGTGTCGAGTAAGTTTGATCTTGAATTTTGACCCCTAAACTAAGCATACGTTTATTATTTCCCCAAACTGAGTTAAAAAACTCCTATCCTTAATCAGTTCATAAAAAAGGACATTGTGAATGTCTGCCCTGCTTCAGCTGACTCCAGCTGCCAATTATTATTTATTGACACGTTTAGGAGGGTGTCGAGTAAGTTTGATCTTGAATTTTGACCCCTAAACTAAGCATACGTTTATTATTTCCCCAAACTGAGTTAAAAAACTCCTATCCTTAATCAGTTCATAAAAAGGACAATGTGAATGTCTGCCCTGCTTCAGCTGACTCCAGTTGCCAATTATTATTAATTAACACGTTTAGGAAACTGTCGTGTGAGTTTGGGCTTGAATTTTGACCCCTTAGTTAAGCTCACGTTTTTATTTTTTCCCCTCAGTGATTTAAATAACTCCCATCCTTAACCAGTTCATAAAAAAGGACAATGTGAATGTCTGCCCTACTTCAGCTGACTTCAGCTACCAATTATTATTTATTGACACGTTTAGGAGGGTGTCGAGTAAGTTTGATCTTGAATTTTGACCCCTAAACTAAGCATACGTTTATTATTTCCCCAAACTGAGTTAAAAAACTCCTATCCTTAATCAGTTCATAAAAAAGGATAATGTTAATGTCTGCCCTGCTTCAGCTGACTCCAGCTGCCAATTAGTATTAATTAGCACGTTTAGGAAACTGTCGTGTGAGTTTGGGCTTGAATTTTGACCCCTTAGTTAAGCACACGTTTTTATTTTTTCATCTCAGTGATTTAAATAACTCCCATCCTTAATCAGTTCATAAAAAAGGACAATGTGAATGTCTGCCCTGCTTCAGCTGACTCCAGCTGCCTATTATTATTTATTGACACGTTTAGGAGGGTGTCGAGTAAGTTTGATCTTGAATTTTGACCCCTAAACTAAGCATACGTTTATTATTTCCCCAAACTGAGTTAAAAAACTCCTATCCTTAACCAGTTCATAAAAATGGACAATGTGAATGTCTGTCCTTCTTCAGATCGGCTGAGGTTGCCAATTATTATTAATTAACACGTTTAAGAAACTGTCGTGTGAGTTTGGGCTTGAATTTTTACCTCTAAGTTAAGCACACGTTTATTATTTCTCCCACTAAATAAACTAAAAAACTCCTACCCTTAATCAGCTCTCAAAGAAGAACAATTTAAATGTAAACCGAGTGTATAGCATACCTAATTTCAAATGTACTCTCCAGATATACTCTAATGGCTCCATTAGGCTTTAACAAAATTAAGAAAAAAGGCTAATGATCTCAAGAAAAAAAGAAAAAAGTGTAATTAAGCTTCCTTAATTTTGCATGGCTTATAAAGGGGAAAGAAAGGAAAAGTGATTAGCGTGCTTAAGAGAAGAATGGCGACTTTTCAAAACTGCCTTGCTTAGTTTCGCGACTCTTTCGTCACTGGATATTTTTAATTTTAGAAAGCGACTCTCGCCACATCTACTCATATAGAGCAGATTCGACTAAATCCTTACAACACTAATCAAATATGCATTAAACGAGAGTGATGCACGGAATTCGATATTACGTGCCGCAAATTAAAGGATAACAGATACGTAAGGTTACGCCTAATATATTATGTGATTGGATTACGTGACAGAAATTTCATTATCTCCTGGATGCCTCCTTAAGTGGAAAATTACACGTTCAGCACTCATTCCCGAAAGGGGGGGGGGGAGAAGAGATTCCTTGTATCAGTTAGCAAAAATAACTAAAATGATATCAATGGAAAGGCGTTAAATAAAAACATAAATCAGTTTCACTGAAACATGAACGACAAGCGGGTAAAAAAGATTGGTATCGAAGGTAATTGTGGAGTAAACTCGACACGTTTGGTATGGCACGTTACGTCCGGATGTCACGCGACCGGAAATGCCACATAATTTAACATAAAACGAACCAGGTGGGCAACAACAGGTGCCTTTGGCGTCATTAAGGCATGCCGACCGGGAAAATGCAAGCTTTCCATGTCTTCCGGGCATTAAGGATCGCGGATGTCGTTCACGGCGTGCTTTTGCTGATTGCCTATTTTGCGTGTTGTCGAAACCAGTAACTTTCTTTTCGGACAAAAGAAAATGAGCCCATTGTAAAGACGAAAAGACTACTTCGATAGAATGGGTTCTGGTATGCTATAGAGCGACTTCCAGGTCGTCAGGATCTCGAGACTTTATTTGCGTGCATGTGCAATCTGCCCGATATTCGTTTTTCTAATCTCGATTCTGTATGACCAAATAACCATCAAAGCAAAACTACTGACACAGCCCTGTTTGACCTCCAACCGGTAAAATTAGTAAAGTTCCGATTAAGGGTTTGCGTTGAAACTTTGTCGATGATTGACGTTCAACTTCAGTATTTGTTAAATTATATTTAAAGGTCTCTATCACGTCATCAAGTTGACATCAGTCGCTTGCGAGTTAGAACCGTTATTTTGATGATACTGTCACAGTAAATTAGACCTCAAGCTATTGGATGTGCTTATTATTATATTTGGCGTACGTGACCTCAATCAGCTCGTCACAAAATGGGAACTCGACACAAAAAAAAAGGAAAGAGTAGAATCCCAAGTGTAGATGCCTAAATAAGAAAAAAAGGCTGAAGTTCATTTAGTGGGATCATGCCATCCTTTCCTGTCAAAAATTCTTAACCTTCTAGTTGACGTTTTCTAATTAACATATGTTGACTGGATAATCAAATTATGGTTGTTGTTTTAACTACTTGTATGAAGCAGAAGACAGAATATATTGAAATGCAAGAGGACAGGGTTTCTGTTAAAAACTTTCTTGGACACGAAGAGAGGAAGAAAAAAAGTTTTAAGGGTTAAGAGAGAGATACGCCTTCTTGGATGTTATATTATTCTACGAAGTTTTATTCTATGAAGATAATATTGACATTTAAGCTAGTTTTCTCATATAGGGAAAAAATTAGACTTAAAACAGATTTTAAACACTAAAAAAAGGAAGAAATAAGGTACCAAGGGAGAGAAAACTCTACCTGCAGAAGCAAATTATGGTTGTAGTTTTAGCTGCTTCTCTTATATTGTAAAATATAAAAATTATAGAAATGAAAGTAGTTTTAACAACGGGGTTCTGAGACACTTTGACCTGGAAGTCTAGGTGAGCCCTAGTGTAAAATGGGTGGAGAGTTTCTTTTAAAAATTCCTTGAACACAAAAAGAGGAAGAAAGGAAATTTTAAGAGTTAGGAGAGAAAATCGTCTTTCTGGAAAGGCATATTATGATTGACGTTTAAGCTAATTTTATTAAGTAGGAAAAATAATATAAAAATAATGAAAAGGACAGGAAATAATAAGACGGTTTTTGTTAAAACGAGTTTCGAAGACGAAGAAAGGAAAATGAAGCTTAGGAGAGAGAAAGTGTAACAAAAATTAAAATTATAGAAACGCAAAGGGAGAGAGTCTCAGTTAAAATTTTCCTTGAACACAAAGAAAGGAGATGTACATTTTTGCACTTTTATTGGACTGACGAATGCACGACATTCCAGCTTAGGGCTAAACAGTTCCTGGGAACTTACCAAAAGGATCATTTTCATCAAAACAGCTTGTACGTTTTTAATTTTTTCACATTTTGACTCTTGGGCTGGGCTCTGGTGGAGTAGGGTTGGGTGGACCGGGGAACTATGAAAAAGGCCTAGTTGCAAGGCTTCGGCCCTCTTTATTTATTACTACTATTACTGCTAATAGTAGGTCCAAAAAAGTCCACTCACAGACTCTGTCTTCTATATTGGCTTCTTACTCATTTAATTTTAGGTCCTAAGTATATTTATAAAGGGTTGGAAATTTTATAGAAGTGAAGTGGTTGACCCATCCAGAAGGGGGATGATTTGAAAGAAAAACCTACTTAGAAAAATTGTTGTGGAGTTTCTGGCACTTATAATGGTCATATTCTCCATTTACGTTGATACTATGATATAAGAAATCTCTTGCTTTATTCTGATTGATAACTAGTACTTGTTCAAAGCTCTCGTAACTTCGTAACTTTGACTGTCTATTTTTTTAATAGTTTTTCAATTTTTTGTTGAGGTCGTTAGATATTATTGCATATTTTCGCTTTGTCAGAAGTTCATGCAATCTTTCTCTTTCGGTGAAGAAACTGAATTTGTTTCCTTTGCAGCTTCCTCTAAGCTGACTTTTGATCTTTAGCAATGCTCCAGTCTGGGTTTCGGTTTCCAGTGACGTTTCGTTAGAACTTTCTGTCTCTTTTCGTCGAAGAAACTGAACCCATAACCACTGTTGAAAGTTCTAATCTAAAACGAAGAATTTTAAAAGATTTATCAACAATGTAATTATTTTTGACCTAAAGTTTTTCAGATCCTTTTTATTTCCAATTACCAATTACCAAATCCTGACTATTTTTTTTCCATAAATGCTATTTGACCATTTAGTGCTTCTTGGAATTTTAAAATTGCCAAAAATAGAGGCTACATTGCAAGAAACTTTCGTTTCAAGACACAGCACGGTTCTAGAAGTTATTATTCAAATTGTTGCGACAATTGACATCTAGAACAAAGTACGGATCTGGCAATGTGGCACAGGTAGTGGAAGCTCAGGACTATTGAAATTAAAACTCTTTGATCTTCTGTGAAACTACCTTCAATGTGGAGGTCCTGGATCAGGGATCATTATAAAGTTGTGCCAGAAAGTTTTGCTCAAATGCAGGGCCGGATCAAGTGATAATGTGGTCCCCCAACCACTTAGGATTTTATACAAATTAAAAAAAAAATCATTTCATCTGACCCTAAGCAGCCTAGTCTGCCTAATGATAATCCTGCCCTAATCAAGAGACAAAGGTCTGTCTGCTTAATGGCTTGAAGCAATATACACTTGAAAGAAGAGCTTTACAAACAGTCTAGCAAAAGGGTACATTATTTGCACTTTTACGAACCAACGGCAAATAATTGATTTTGCGCTCGTATTTTCAAACTTTGCTGCTCATACAAACTTGTGTCCCTTTTGCGAAATTCGCCAAACTAGAAATTTGAGCCTTTGTAAGCTGCTCCATTACACATTAATCATTTAATCATGCCTTTAGACTTACCATTTTGTTTGAAACTTCCCAATTTCGAAATCAAATCCGACCAAATAATATACTCCGAGTCGAATATTATTGTCACTAACTGTAGCTAGCTGGCTAATTAATGCAGTTGCTCTAATTAACTAGCTATCCCCGCATTTATGATGATGCAGTATGTGACGATATTATTTAGTTTTGAATTAAATCACTAAATAGATACGAAACTCTCGCACAAAATAACTTTATCTCTGATGGTGATAAAAGGGCAATAAGTAAGCGAAACGTTTCTAAAAAGAGAAGCGACGTTTGCAGTGGAATAAGGCCTCATAAACCTTCTTTTATTTATTGCCGCCTCAAAAGGGCCGGACCGATAATATGACCTTCGTCGATCGATCAATCAACCGGACGGGGTGCCAAAAACTTGCGTTTGCCAGTCGGACGTGTTAAAACAGGATCATCTCTCGTCGCAACAACAATTTATTTTATAAAATGTCAATGAACTATAGAGAGTCTTTTACAATTCCAATTATTACAAGGTCTTTGGGATATCTTGTAGGTTTTGTCCCTTTCGTCCATCAGCATCCGGTCCTGAAGCGTTCTAGCTGCTGACCTCCCCATTAGTCAAGCGATCCCAAAACCGCAAACGCCATCTCGACAAGAGTAGCCATTTGATTACATTTCAGACAATGCCCGTTTGCCGTCTAAATAACCAAATGTATTTAGGGGATTTCGACGATGAGGTTAGAGGATGTAATTTCAGACTTGGCACTTTGTCACCCCTGTATATCGTAAAATAAATACTGCTAACGAGACACATTTTTTTCTCTTTACCTTTGCATCTGGACTAATATTTAGGCAATTACCTAAACGTTTCCGCTCTCGCTCCTCGTTTTATTTTCACTCTCCGGGCAAATATTTGTCCTATAGAAAATATCGGAAAATGGGCCTATGTTTACCGTTGCCTTGGTTTTATTTACCTTAAAGATAAATGGAAACAACATTAAAGCTAGGGAGACTCTCTCTCTCCGGAGAGAGCAAGGAAGAGAAAGAAAACCTCCCTAGCTTTAATGCGTCTTCCCTGTAAAATGGCTAAAAATACCCATAATTTTGAGCCAAGTTCCTGCCAAGAATATTATTTGGGGCAACGAGGTTTACTTTGGCATTTTTAGCGACGATTAAATCGTAATATCAAAGGCGACCTTTTTATATTGAGATCCCGACCGAATCGTCGAAAGGGTTGAACAAGAACGACGTGAATTATTACGCTTTTAGGCAGCGCTTGACCCTTTGAAGTGAAATCGTCCAAATTAGGTAAAGTACCAACAATCTACTAAATTGACACAGATCCGTACTTTCTTTCTTAAGACTTCTGCGTTTAATCTGTTTAAAAATGCAAAAAACAAACTAATGATTTGATGAAAGCGTAGAATTCAATCTGATCAAAGCCTTCGTTTCAAAGTTACAGCCATAGAAAAAGGTCAAGATGCTTACAGTAAAGGGAAGTCGGCCGACACGGCTCTCCACTCAGTAGTGCATACAATAGAGAAGGTATACTCGAATAAAGAAGTGCTGCTGGCGCCATAATGAGGGAGCATTCGATAAAGCCAGAACAAACATATGTGAGGCCCTTAGGCCTAGCAGAACCGTAGGGTGACGGCTTCTCTAGAAGATCACTAGTCATCATCACATTAGTCCCTCTCTAATATCAGTTTAATTAAAGAACTTGCAAGTACGTTTCAGCGCTTGATCAGTGTTAACCTTGTTGATCATTGTCACTTTACTGAAAACTACAGAGATGCTGCCCACTCATTTTGTAACGTGTCATGAAAATTTCTAATTTATCTTCCACGAAAAAAAAATTATTATTCCCATTTATTCATAAAAACATTAAAACAAAAAATTTGCATAACCTTGTATTATACAATTAAAAACAGATAAAGAGAGAGAAAAACATGATAGAAAAAAGTTGCTTGATGAGGCTGAAGGTCAGCGGGAGACAAGGAGTTTCCGGTATTCTCATGGGTGTGCTTTCGACTAAGTTTTTTTTGTCAGGTAGGTACTGCCTGCTTTTAAAAATCACGCCTAGGGTACCAATTTATTAATTTTTACTGCTATAAAAGGTGTAGGGAGGCTACGTACCTGAGAACTTATCAATGGTAAGCATCTCTGCCTCTGTACTCCCAAAGCAATGGTTTATAATTTGGGACTTGTTTTTGAAATTCGGCGAAGGAAAAGCGAAGAAAAGACAGTGTGATGTTATGAAAAACAGATGGATAATGAAATGAAATAAAAAATGTATTACATCCTTTCATCAACTTTTTATTCATTTTCTCGAAACATAAATTTAAACACTTTTATATCACTTCCATTCTTCAGTTATCAGAAAGGATACAAGAGTTGAAGGTAGTGGGAAATTGTAGATACTTTGGGACAGATAAACATATGCAACTGCGCAAAATCAAGATATTTTTTCAATCCTTTGAACAGACAAACACGTCTGATCCATTGATGATTTGGTAAGTGAGGGTAGACAGGACCAAAAAATGGATTTGACTAACTCTCATTCTATCACTTTTTGTCAATTAATAGCGAGTGAAATTTTGCTTTAACTGCAGGGAAGTTTTAACAAGCCTGCAACTTATTATTAGCCTTTGCGGCGAGAAGTAAATTCCTATTGGTCACGGAGACTGTCGCCCTGGTAACCATACTGTCAATCCGCGTCAAGGTTTATTACATCGCCGTGTTTTTAGGTTTCCTAAAAATGCACGAGTTCTTTATACCCACGAGCAAAATTCATTAATAAATATGCTGTTTTGTTAGATTCAAGATCATAAAGTATGACAGAGATGTAGAAGTGGAGGAATTTTAAAAGATTTGCTCCTTTGCAGCGTCCTCCAAGGCTGCCTTGGACATTCCAATATTTTAAGAATGTGAGAACTTGTATTGTGGACAAGTTTAACCACTAACAGCTCAAATCGCTGCATGGTCCACCTTTTTGGGTCATCTTGTCGGGCACTTGGTCTATTTCTGGTTTTACTTGCAAATTTATAATGCAACCCAGTTTCTTGAAAATCACATACAAGGAACCTTCTGGGCCCATAAGTTCATGGAACTCGAAAACATTTACTACGTTTTTATGCGGGGACTCAAATCGATTTCAGCGCGATTTCAGTTCAAATTTACCTCAGTTTGTCAATAAAAATACGTAAAATTTCCTTTTCAAGTCTATTCTATTTTCAAAGTTGATTTCTCAATAATTGAAATCTTATCGAACTTGAAATATACAAGAATTCAAGCATATGGTCCAACTTGTTACACCGTATTTAACATAAGGTCATAATTTCATCTCACAACATTCAAAATTTGGCCTTTTATAAGAATTTTGTCTATAAGACAAGGACAATCACTAACAGTCAACATTACCATTTTTATTGTTTGCTTTTTTTCTTCGTTTATAATTGAAGACAAGTTCGGCCAAGGAGAAGCGGTGTGGTATAAAAAATTTCGATTACTGCTGCCACCTGTAATTAAATAACGCCATACTAGTCCTTTTCTGGTGGGAGTTTAGTCAAAGAATTTGCCAATACCTGCTCAGCACTTGATCAGTGTTAATGATTTGGGTAAACTGGTTGATCATTGTCACTTTACCTAAAACTATAGAGGTGCTGCCCACTCATTTTGTAACGTGCGATGAAAGTTCCCAATTTACCTTTCACGGAAAACAAAATATTATTGCAAACATTTTAACAAAAAAGTTGTATAAAAACCTCTTATTGCTCAAATTTAAAATATATGGAAAGAGAAATACATACATCAGAAAACGGGGACTACATATCTGATGTCTGGGAAAGCATCAGTGCTTGTACGCCCAAGGCACTGGTTTATAATTTGGGACTTGTTTTTGAACTTCGGCGAAGGAAAAACGAGGAAAAGGCAGTGTGATGTTATCAAAGACTAGTGCTGCCACCTATGAAACAATGGGTGAATATGGAGTTGAGAATTTCAACACAAAACTATCCATAGATTTATAGAATTAAAAATTTGTGAATACATCAAGAGGTGCTAAGTGAGTATTTTTATAAAGAAACAACCTTATTGGTAAAGGGAGATGGAGAATGATGAAAACATAAATTTAAACACTTTTATATCACTTCCCCTCTTCAAGAAAGAGCTTGGAATACCTACAAGAGTTGAAGGTAGGAAATTTTAGATACTTTGGTATAGATAAACATATGGATCTGCACAAAATCAAGATATTTTTTCCAATCCTTTCCTCGAGTAGACGAACAAGTCTGATCCATTGATTATTTGGTAAGTGAGGGTAAACAGGACGAAAAATTTTCTTTGACTAACTCTCATACCCTAACATTTTTTAGTAATTAACAATAATATGAGTGAAACTTTTCTTTAACTGTGGGGACGTTTTAACAAGCCTGCAATTTATTATTGCCCCTTGCGTCGGGAAGTGAATTCCTATTGGTCACGGAGACTATCGCCATGGTAACCATACTACCAAATCGCGTCAAGGTTTATTAGATCGTCGTGTTTCTAGGATTGTTCTATAAAATGCACGACTTATTTAGACCAGCGAGCAAAATTGTCAGATCAATAAACAACGTCCGATGTGATGTTTTGAGACTTAACTAAATGCAAAACTTGGTAGTGTGCAAACTTGAGAAATTTTATGTATTGTTGACAATTTTAACCATTAAGTATGCAAATCGATGCACGGTCCGCCACACTTACGCCGCACAATTTATAACGTAACGTAATTCCTGGAAAATCACATACAAGGAACCAGAGAACCTGTACCCAAAAGTTCATGGAGCTTGAAAACATTTACTACGTTGGTATGAGCGGATTCAAATCGATTTCAGATCAAACTACCTCAGTTTGTCAATGAAAACACGTAAAATTTCGTTTTCAAGTCATTTAAATTTTCAAATTTGATCACTCAGAAATTGGAATCTTATCGAAGTTGAAATATATTGAAATATGAAAAAATTCAAGGGTATCGTTCAACCTCCACTTTTGGTGCTTAATAACAGACTTTATTCAAAATAACCAAGTTTTTCACTACTGTGGTGATTTAGGTAAGCTTTTAACCACGCAATCGGAATGACAGTGAATTTCGGAACATGGCCCATATCAATTCAAAATAAACAGCTGCCAACTGTAAAAGTTGAAGAGAAAATCTGAACGAGCAATAAATCGACAAAACAACAAACTGACATTTGACAATACTGACAGTCTAACGTTTACCGTGAAAAATAAAAAGTTTTAATCGAATTAAGTACGAAATATTTCGAATCGATTTAAAACCGTTGATGAAAACACTTTGCTAAATGAAAACGATTTAAGGTCAAGTCGATTTGAATTCTCCATAGAAACGTAGTAAAACTTAAGAGTTCTTGCCGTGAACTATTCGCAGTATGAGGATGATAAGACCTAAAGAGATACACGTATGGCTAAGCAAATAAACCAATTATTTATGGTGTTCTACATTAAGTGAAAGAAAGACATGTAAACCGATTTTTGGGTGACTCCACCATTGTGCATTAGGTCGTCTATTTATGACATTACACATAACTTTTCTTATGGATAAAAACGTATCAAATTGGGCCAGAAGCCCCACAGCCTATCTACTAATTAGACGGATTTAGTAGATAGGCTTGGGGGCTTCGACAACTTTAATTAACTTCAAATATACGCTAAAAAATAGCAATGACCAGTAAAACAAATGACCCCGCATTTTAATTTCGGTTGATGTTTTAATCACGTTTAATTTCCGAACAGGTTACATGCAAAATCCGCTCGTACATGATTCCTAGTTTAAATGTTAGCCAAGTCCTCAAATACCTGATATTTTGGAAAAAAATAATTCGTTGACGCGTAAACATTGCGGCAAAAGTAATATTTCCGAGCAAACATGAAAACGCATTCCCACGGCAAAATGAGTATTTGATAAATATTTGAATCGGCTCAATGAGCTCTGAAGACCCAAATACTCGCTCCCCGACGACGATTGGTAGAGCAGGCAATTGCCGGGCCGGGTTAAAAATAATTTTTCCTCTCAAGTAGAAATGAGGCTCTTTGATGAAATTACTCGTTCAAGGCGAGATTAAATGACCTTTTGAAAGTGTTTCAGACCCTTTTAAATATCCATTTATTTTTGTCGCTACTGTTTTACGTTCCCTTGCGCAATCGTCGTCCAACTCCAACGTAAAAACCGGTTTCTCCGAAAAATCTATTAAATCAATTACGTGAGTGTTGCTAAGGGCAGCGGGACTTAAAAGGAATCTCACAAAAATAAACTTTGTTTTTAAGAAAAAAAAGTGTTAAACAACGCCTCTCGTATCTCTTAATTAAAAAAGTACGTAATGCTTTATATAAACAGAAAAACTTTGTCTGATTTAATGCCCCTCCTCAATCAGGACTAAGGAAAATTTGAGTTTTTGTTGCTTTTCTTTCAAACGTTTTTGAACTTTATAAAAGAATCCATCAAGGAGGAGCAGGCGTTTCCCCTTCCGATAAGGAAGTTTTTGGTCGGGAGTTGCCGAAACAAAAAACATGAAAAATGTTTAGCCTGTTTATTGGCCCTCCAGCTTCGCCCTCGTCAATGGCCACTTGGGGTAATTGGCATTACCGAACGATTTATATATATATATATTAATGTTACCAATGAGTAAAATGGTTTTATGTAGATTTAACAATTAGTGAGAATTCAAGTTCCTACAAAAGTAGGGATTCAGCGAGTCAAGTAGCTTGTCAATTTGAAGAAATATTTGATTTGACTTCAAACTTAAATTCTTGAAAATACGGTACTTCATTGACAAAAATGGTGAATAAACAAGATGAACTCAAACATGGTTACGTTAATGCAGGTAAGAATTTAATGATTTAACGAGGCGAATATAAGGTGGCAGTTCAGAAAGGAGAAAAGTTTCTTTGATTTGAACATAATTGTGGGTGCTTCTTATGTTTTAGAGCCCTAGAGAGGACCTGTTATAGGTCAAAACTTCATACAAAAATTTTTAGACTTTTTTATGTAAATTTATATGGGAAAATGATCGAAATTGTGCCAGAAGCCCTTCTGCATATCTACTGATTTGAACAGTGGCAGCATTACAGCGAAACACCACTCAACTCCGATAAAAAGCAAATTAAAGGGACTTAATAAGGGAAAAATAAGCCGAAACGTATGTCTTTATCACAGAAGTTTGGCAAAAAAAATGGGTTTTATGGGAAGAATCTAATAAAAGTGCAACAAGAGTTTTATTACAAAATTTAAGGAAAAGAATTCTAATTTTTTTTTAGAAGGGCGGAGGGAGCGAATTTTTCTGGCATGCCACCAGGTTTATTTGGGAAAAATAACAGGAGTTTCAAATGTTTAACTCACCAAATTTAGTTTCCACATCATTAAGGAAATACATTTTAGAGATCTTTCCTTATACTGGTTTACTAAGTAAAAATTAACTAATAAAAGCAATAATGCCATGCTCGAGTATTTTTCAAACTACTTGATTTTTAAGTACTTACTTGAAAGAAAACATACTTGACTTGACTTGATGTTTACTCCCTTAAGCTTGACCTGAACTTCAAACTTGACTGAAAGTCAAGACAAGTAGCTTGAAAATCAAGTCAAACCTGATCTAAACAATTTTGGTCAAAAAACAAAATGTTATAAAAAAAATACAAATTGACAGATTTGAAGCAGTTTTGCTTAAGTTTTCTCTAAAACTTCTCACGTACATTTCTTAAAAACTCTAAATGTTGCAATTTTAGTCGCATTCTTACCTGAGTTACCTAAAATGTTTCCAAATTTGCATTTTGTGGCACCTCGAGTTAGTTTTAACCCATTTTGGCTCTCATCCTAACCTGTTATACTATATAAACTCGAAATTTTTAAAGCTTTAGTAATTTTTCATCGATTTTGGCCCTAACCCTGACCTAAACTTTTTGAAAAACGTCAGATTTGTATTTCTAGACGACGTGAGATAGTTTTAACCGATTTTTGGTCTCGAATAAAGAAAATAAGAGATTTTTAGTTGCCTCCAAAATCTCCACATTTTCACGCCTTGACTGAGTCAATTTTAAGCGATTCTAGACCTCATCCTGACCTGAGTTTTTCCAAAAATTTATTTGTATTTTTCCAAAACTTTCATATTTAACTTTTTGGATGTATCGAGTGGTTTTTAATAGATTTCTGCCCTATTTTTAACCTGATTTTCTCTAAAACCGTTAAATTTGACGTGATTGGCGATGACTTCAACCTGAATTTTTCCAAATATTGCCACTTGACATCTACAGTCATCATTGAGTCAAGTGTAACTAATTCTGACTCTCATTCTCACCACAACTCAAACATTTTAATTGTTGATGTTGCGAGTCAATTTTAATCTATTTGGGCATTCATTCCATTCTAATTTCTGTTCATGTTCCTGTTTCTGTCTGTTGTGCTTAATTCTTTTTTAAATTCTATTCTTATAATTTTTGTAGCGTTGAGAAATTTCTGACCGATTTTGACCTACTCCTAAATTTAGTTTTACGAAAAACCTTCCAATTTGTTTTTAGGGCACCATTTAATAGATTTTTGCCCTGCTCCTATGCTGGATTTCTCAAAAAACTCCACATTTGCTTTTTTGGACTTTTGGAGCTATTTTTAACCTATTTTGGCCCTAATCTTAACCTGCGCTTTTCTCGAAAAACATCACCTTTGCATTTCTAGATGGCGTGAGTGATTTTTAACCAATTTTTGGTCTCGATTCTGATCTGAATTTTTTCAAATTTTGCCATTGACATCTTGAAGTGATATGAATTGTTTTTAACATATTTTGCGTTTCTCGAAAATCTTCAAAGCTTTATTTTTAGGCGCCTTGAGTTAGTTTTAACCGGTTCTGGCTCTAATCATAACCTGAATTTATTCAAAATCTCAAAATAAAATTGAATCCATTTCGACATTAATTCTATTCTCGTTTTCTCAACGACCCCAAAATTTGAATTTTTAGTGGAATTGGCAATTCTAACCTCATTTTCCTGATAAAATTTGCAATCTAAGGCACCTCGAGTCAGTTTTAACCGATCTTGGTCATTATCTCTACCTGAATGTTTTCGGGGTTTTCGGCCCAGACTTGCTCTTTTCATGAGATTGATTCATTTTTAATCGATTTTGACCTTAATCCCAAACATAATTTTCTCAGAATGTGCATTTTTTGGCTCGGTCAATCTTTACCTATTTTAGCCCTAATCTGAAACTGAATTTCTCAAAAATGTCACTTTTGCGTTTTCGACGATGTGAGCGATTTTTAACCAATTTTTGGTCCTTAATAAATAAAATGAGACATTTTAATTGACTTTGAGGTTTTTATAAATCCTAAGATGTTCTTTTTTATGCGCCTTGATCGAGTCAATTTTAACCAATTCTGGTCTTCGTCCTGACATGGATTTCGTCAAAAACTTCTAATACGCACTTTTAGACTTTTTGAGTCTCATTTTGCTCGTTCTCTGACCATTCCTAAAGACTTCTAAAAAAATTTTAAACTCTAAGTTTGCATTTTATGTTGCTATGAGGCATTTTTACATTTTAGGCTCTAATTCGCATTTGCATGTTCAAAAAAACAAAAAAAAATAAATAAAAATTTGGTGTTTTTAATATTTTATTAATAATATATTATAGTATTAATTAATTTTACACTAAATGTAAATCTTTCAGAAAACAACAATATTTATATTTTTACACGGTTTGAGATATTTTTCGTCTACTAGAATTGTATGAAGTGACTGATTTTGACCCTATTTTTTTTTCAATAAAGTTTAACTAATTTTTGCCCTACTTTTAACCTAAAGTTCTTAAAAAAATCCGCATTTGTTTTTTTTCGCCGCTTTGTGACATTTTTAACCAATTTCACCCTAATTCCAACCTGAATTGCTACCAAAATTCTAAGCTTGCACTTTTAGATGGCCTAAGGTATAAGGTTTAGACTTTTGCCCAAAAACAGATTTGTACAAAGATCCCAAACATGTGTTTTTTAATGTTTTTTATTCAATTGTGACCTAGTTTGGCTCAAAAACTGAATTTCAACCAAATTTAAATATGTAAGTTTAGTCGTTTTGGATTATTAAATAAAATTTTGCAAACACGACAAATATATATTTTCAGATATTTTCAATTACTTTTGATGGTTTGTTTCAGAAATTAAATTTCACACAAACAATAAAGACGTTTTGAGATAATTTTGGCTAATAAATCAATTTTGACTTTTCAATGAATTTTGACTTAGTTTGGTTCCCATAGTAAATTTAACCAAAAACTTCAGAAGTTTTGAATTAATTAACACAAAGTAAAATCGGTTAATATCGTTTTGGGATGTTTTTTTTTCATTTTTCCACGTTTTTAAACAATTTTTATTGATTCTAGTGGATTTTTGCCCAAATGTTGATTTTTACGTAATTCTGATACATATCATGAAGAACAAGAGCGAAACTAATAATAAAATTAAAGGTGGAAAAAGACCTCTTTACATGCTTAACTCACCAATTCCAATCAAAATTTCATCAGCAACCTTTGCACTAAAATAATTTTAATTTTACTCAAGATCAGTTAGGTTTGGATTAGAGCAAAAAGTCCACGAAAAATGTCTCAAAGCGTGCAAAAATATAAATATTGTTGTTTACATTTAGAGTAATACCATTTAAAACTGTATTTTTTTTTGTTTTTGGAAGATGCAAATGAAAAATGGAGCTTAAAATGTAAAAGTGACTCATAGAAAATGTAAAAATGTCTATGCAAAAATTTAGAGTTTAGAGTTTTTTAAAGTTAGGGCGAGACTTAGTTAGGGCGAGGGCCTCAAGTTAGGGCGAGGGCTAAAATTATGTAGAAGGAGTTGTTCAAGAAAAGGCCAGAAAAGCAAATGTGGCGTTTTTCAATAAATTTAGGTTAGGAGTGGTGTGAGAGTGATGAATGAGTAAAATAACACTCAAAGGGTCTAAAATTGCAAATTTGGTGTTTTTGAAGGATTACATGTCAGGATGTAGACCAGAATTGGATAAAATTGACTCGCTGACGGCGCCTAAAAATGAAGATTTAAGGATAAAAAATGCAAATCCTGAGGAAATTATATTAGGTATTAAGGTCAAAATCGATTAAAATATAATCAAACCCAAAAAAGAGCAAGTCTGGGGTTTGCGGAGAAATTTAGGTAAAGATAACGACCAAGATCTGTTAAAACTAACTCGAGATGCCTTAAACTGCAAATCTGGAGGTTTATCAGGAAAATTAAGTTAGGATTAGAGACGCAATCGGTGAAAATTGATTCAAAGCCATTAAAAATGCAAATTTTTGGGGTTCTTGAGAAAATAAGAATAGTGCCGAAATGGGTAAAATTTTCTTTTGTGCTTTTGGAGAAATTCAGGTGTGGATTCTGAGGATCGGTTAAAATTTACCAACTAAGCGTCTAAAAATAAAGCTTTGAAAATTATAGAAATACTGAAAATAAGTTAAAAGGTAATTCATATCATTTATAGGTGTCAACTGGACAAGATCAAAAATTGGTTACAATTCACTCACGCCATCCAGAAATTCAAATTTGATGTTTGTAGAGAAAATCAGATTAAGATTTCAGGCGTACAAAAAAGCAAGAAATGTGGAATTTTTTTGAGAAGTTCTTTACATGCTTCACTTTTGAATGGTATTGATGAGTTTGGGCATCATTTCCAATAAATCTGACAAATGACTGATTTTGGTATAGCCTTAGCCATTTATACGATAAACCTACAGCAATAATGGCGTTCTAATTGCGCCCTAAAACGGGAAACGCAGCGGGAGTTCTCGAAGCAACTTCCCCACCTATATCGTTTATTTATATTATCCCCTACATTAACGTTATTAACCTTCCTCGGATCCTCACGTTATTTTATTACCTTCGTCTCCTTATTTGCTACAAGCTTCGCACATGACTGACCAAAGGGCCTCGAGCTACTCGTAAACTCAAGGCCAAACATCTTCAAAAGCAACATCTGAAGTTTATTATTATTGTATACCTCTTATATACTTATTTATTTTAAGCCAATTATGAGCTTTTTTTGGGGGCCTTTTAGGAGACGGATCGAGAAAATTAATTGGGCGTTTACATTTTTTGTTTATTCAGGTGTCTTATTACAGAGCTGTCAGAGTCAGTAACAGACAGTCGTCGCTCTGGTTGGCTGGAAACGGAGCAAAAAAAAAGAAATGTGATTTCTATAAAACGGCAACGTCTGTTGCAGGCTGTCGCCATAAATGCGCTTTTAAATGGAACCAGTCAGATACAGAAATTGTTCAGGTATCGAAATATTAGTTGCACGCGAAAAGCTAAATCCGCTAGGCGCAAACTGGGATTTAAACTGCATTTTTAGCGTGTTTTCTACGTTATATACGTGTTAAGTTGTGAAGCCAAACGTAAAGTACTTAATTGTAATCTATGGGCAATTTTTAGCACGATAATCGAGTTCCTAAATTTCTAAAACACAGGGACAAAGCGCCTTTCGTTTGTCGCATTTTAAGCAAATGAAGACAAATATCCAGCATTATTACCCAAGTCGGGTTGTAGCATCTGTCACTGGTTTCCCGCCCTGTCGCGCCTCTGTGGACCCCTCACTGTTTTACTCGTCTTATTTAGTTCAGCTCTAAAGAAGAGTAAGAGTACCCTGTTCGTACATCAGTGTCTAGGGAATAGATTTTTTTTATTATTTATCAGGCACCATTTGTTTGCTACAATATGTAGAAATGTCCAATAAGCAGCCAAAGGAGAAGAATTTGGGAAATTTAAGAGGCAAATCAGCAAAAGAGAATTATATTTATATTTTTAATTTTTCGTCAGTAGATAAGCTTGGGGGCTTCTGGCCTAATGTGGCTTACTTTCACATTTAATTGGACATGAAAAAATTAAAGTCCATTCTGCATTTATTTGTACCCCGACGTGACGCCCCTCAATGACGTCATCCAGATGAACCGGCGTAGGCGTACATTAGGTATAAATCATTCACTTAATACTGACATCAAGTAGGTGTTCGAAATCAGACTTCGACATTTTTTTCGTACGTTCTGCCAAAAATAAATGAATTAAGTTAGTCAGGTGGACAGTTCGATATTATTTAGGCGTCATAATTCGAGGTAGAAAAAGAGCAGACTCAACCTTAACTTTTTGTATGGATATTTACATGTTTGAAAGGAGTTAAATTATTTTATGCTTTGTAATGCTTTGATATTATATATAATTGCTTTGATATTATATATGATTATATATTATTATTGTTATGCTTTGAAAAGAGGTAAATTAGACCCGAAGCCCCCTAGCCTATCTACTAATTCCGTCTAAGGGCAGCTAAGGCTGGCGTATCTAAATAAATAAACAAAGTAGACGACACAATGCACAACTGTGGTAAGCGCGTTATATATCCATTTTGCACCTTTAGCTAGGACACCATAGATAGTAGTTATAAGCTAGATTAAAGTTTCTCAAGGTGCATTTGCTGATTTTATAAAAAAAATTGAAGATCCATTATTAAAAATTTGCCTATCACATTCTACTTCTTAAAAACAGCAAGAATCGTTATGATGGAAATAAATATTTGCAAAAAGATATGCAACACTGGTTCTGGACCAACTTTAATTAATTTTCTATGTAAATTTTCGTAAGAGAATATAAGGTTCATTTTGTTGAAATCCTCACCTACTTCACATGCGCAGTAGTAAGGGTAGTCTTGGAGAAAAAGGCGGTCAAGGTCACATCTACCTGCTATGCTTTTCTGTAAATTAAACTTGAATTTTCTTATGGACATTTATTTAAAAAAACTACCGAGATTGTGTCAGAGCCAGGGTTGATATCTTCTACAAAATCAATTTATTACTTGATTTTATGAAACAATGGAAGTTTTATTATTAAAAAGTCCCAATCGAAATAACATTAACCTATTTCTTAAACGCAGAAAAAACCTATATGATGGAAATAACTAATATTTTGCAGGACGCATTCACAAGTAGATATGCAACACGGGTTCTGGCACAATTTCACCTAATTTTTCAGGTAAATTTTCGTAAGAAAATATAAGCTTCACTTTTTAGAAAACTGTACCTATTTCACATGCGCAGCACCAAGAATAGTTCTGGAGAAAAAAGCGGTCAAGACCACTCTTACTAGTCACTAAAGTACGGTTTTCTGCAAAATTGACTAAAGTTGTGCCAGAAGCAGGGTTACGTATCTACTGAAAATTCAACTTTTTAGTTTTTTATATGAAAAAAATAGAGGTTTATTATTGAAAGAGGTTCATTAGAAATAACATTAACTTGGTTCTTAAAATCAGCAAAAACTTCTAGGATAGGAATAAATAATATTTGAAGGATGCTTTTACAAGTAGATATACAACACTGGTTCTAGCCCAATTTCACTTAATTTTTCATGTAAATAACCGTAAGAAAATATAACGTTCATTTCGAAAAATTTCTTTCATGTTTATTAATTTACTTATTCACCGAAGGTTTTCTGCAAAATTGTCCTTAGATTTTGATATGGAAATTTACATGAAAAACTGACTGGAAGTGTGTCAGGACCCTGGTTGCGCATCTACTGAAAACTCATTTTGTCAATTGATTATCTGAAAAAAATAGATGATTATTATTGAAAGGTGCCCAATCGAAACAACATTAAACTGTTTCTTAAAAGGAGTAGAAACCTTTATGATAGGAATAAATAATATTTGAAGGATGCTTTTACAAGTAGATATACAACACTGGTTCTGGCCCAATTTCACTTCATTTTTCATGTAATTAACCGTAAGAAAATATAATTTTCACTATGTAGAAAATTTTACTCATTGCACCGAAGTGGTGTTTTCTGCAAAATTGACCTTAGATTTTGTTATGAAAATTTTCATAAAAAAATGAGTGGAAATTTGTTAGTTGATTATCTGAAGAAAATAGAAGTTTATTATTGAAAAGGGGCCAATCGAAATCACATTAATCTGTTTCTTAAAAGCAGCAAAAACTTTTATGATAGGAATAAATAATATTTGAAGGATGCTTTTACAAGTAGATATACAACAGTGGTTCTGCCCCAATTTTGCTTCATTTTTTGTGTAAATTACCGTAAGAAAATATAAGGTTCATTATGTAGAAAACTTTACTCATTGCAGAGAAGTGGTGTTTTCTACAAAATTGACCTTAGATTTTGTTATGGAAATTTACATGAAAAATGACTGGAATTGTACCAGAAGTGAGGTTACGCATCTACTGCAAATTCATTTTGTCAAATTGATTGTAAATTTTCTTATGGGAAATTATATGAAAAAATTACTGAATTAGTGCCAGAAGCGGAGTTGACTATCTACTTAAAAAAATAATTTTTATTATCATGATTATCAGTGATTGAGCAACGTTAGACAAAAGATGTAATAATTCGTAATAAACTTACGAGCTAAGCTTTTTGAATTTGCAGTTTGAAGGATACCATATTGTGACTTAACAGCTCTTTGGGTTGTTAAGTCACATAGAGTAAAGAAAAAGTTTTTGATAAAGGGTTGCAATAAGTGTAAGTACATCCTCTATACCAGAAAAGTAGAAAAGTCTTAAACCGTAAATAGGCAAGGGGTCCTCAATTGACCCAGTAGCTATTTAACCTACATTTAAATTTCTGAAAGTGTATTTTCCAGTTGAAATATGAGTTGACATACTGTCGACAACATACCAGAAATTTAACGCCGCTCTGAAATATCATTAAACCTTGAGATTTCTTTCGCAGTTGTACTTATGTGCATCACAAACTGGTGAACTTAAAACAACTTTAAACACACATAACAGGAGATACAGGGCTATAAATAGTGTAGGAATTTCTTCTAATTATAGACTGATTACTGCATTTCCAAGTTATATGAGACATATAGAGCATAATGAAATTAGAACTGCAACTTTTACAATTATTTTGTTGATGCTGTTAGATCTAAACCTGCAGTAGCTAAAATTTTGTGAGATGATGCTTGATCCGAAGCTTGAAGAACGGCACCAGGTCACTTTTATTCCCTCCCAAAGTTGAAAAGTGCTCTACAAATTACTCTACAAACAGTTGGCAATTATGAACAGCAAATTATGAAAAAATATACGTTGAGCTTTTAAAATTCATAAACTACTTGTTGCACCTTGTCTTTACAGCCTTAAGGCATTTTTTATTAAAAGCTGCTTTCATCAAAGAAATGGCCAGTGGCAGTTTCTGAGAGTCACGTAGCCTTTAATATGATATGCGATAATACAAATTTAAAAAAAAATAAGTTTAATGTTAACCATATGTCGAGTATATTGTTAAATGCGGACAACATATGTGGTCTTTATTCTATGAGTACTTAAACCTGCAAAAATTCGATGATAGACTCTTAAGAAAGTTGATAAAATTTGAGTAATTAAATAGTTGACAATCATACACAGAAAAGTTATGAACAGATATACGTTGTGTAACTTTTTTAAAATTCATAAACTGCTTATGGTATCTTGTCGTTGCAACCTTAAGTAGCCTTTTGATACAAACTGTTTTCATCAAGTAATCACCTTTTTTGTTAAAGCCAGTGGGTAGTTTTTCCCAGTCTCGTAGCTTTCATTATTGCATTCGATATTACAGAGTTAAAAATAAATGATTAACACCATATGTATAGTTAACTCCTGTGCTTAAGTGGGCATGCGAGAGTACAAGGACAAACTGAACATATGTAGACAAACCCTAGCTCGGATAGATTCAAGGCCTCGTGGCTATTTAGAAGGAGTGGGCAGTGCCTGGGAGACTATAGAAATCCTCAACCACCACTGCAGACTAAACAGAACCACTCATATCCTGAGAACGGTGGATCTAAACTCAATGTGGAGCAGGGGAAGTGCCGTAATACCAGTTTCTGGGAGTGTGCTATACGTTCCGACTCTGAGATGGGACGGGCTACTAGCGTTCATTAGAAAGACGGGTCAGCTCTTGGAGGCAATGAGGGCCCAGGCGGAGTAGGGATGTGTGAATCGGGGGACTGCGTCGCAGGGCTTTGCACCCCCAATGTCTACTACTACTACTATGCTTGGTTAAACGTAAATAACATGTGGACTTTAATTTATGTCTGGTTAAGCATCATAGAAACTTTAAGAACGATGATAAAAACATTTGTTTAAATTCAAATAGTTGACGATCATAAACACAAAAGTTATGAAAAAATATTTGACTAAATACAAATAGTTGGCAACTATGAACAGCAAAGTTATGAAAAAATATAATTTGGGCTTTTGAAACTTTTAAACTTCCTATTGCGCCTCGTTTTTGCAGTTTTAGAACGTCTTTTTCCTAAAAATTTAATTTTGTTAAAAACAAGATCAACGACATATCGTGGGTTTACAGTCAAAAATCACTAAGTCTAAAAATAAGTTTTGGAGTTAACATAAATTTAAATTTGGGGTAGTAATACTAGCAGTACATAGCTGATCAGAAGTTGATATAAATACCGATAAAAACGTGTTTCTGACTTTTTTGATTTAGTGCTATGTACTCGTAATACCCACGATATATTAGTTCTGGTCGTAGAAGTTCAATTACACAGGTCTAAATTATTTTTTTATATCTTTGACAAATTGATGAGTTAATTGAAATTTTAAAGTTTGGTTTGCACAAACTCCTGTAAAACTTTCACTAATTCAATGCGGAGAAAATTTTCTGAAAATCGTGGAATTTATTTACAGGCAAGTTTTCCTCGAAGTCAGTGGGCCTTAGACTGAAGAACTAATTTAAAGTTTATTCCTAGAGAAGGGTAGAAAACGAACGTAAATGCATTTAAAAATTTTATGCGCGTTTGGAGTTATCTGGTAGCTTAAGAGCTCGTTCGTAGAAAGAAAAACATAGTTGACTTTCGTGATCTATCTGTTTCATTTTGGAACGCTTGATATGTGTAAGAAAAATTATGAGGAATTTAGAGTGTATGAAGATATTCATGGTTACAGTCGTTTTCCCTCCCACTACCTAACAAACTGTTTTATCATTCCCAAGAAATTTGAGAACGTCCAATTGGACTACATTGGTGCAATTATTGAAAATATCCCTAGAAATAATTGTCAATCATAAACGGCAAAGTTACGAATAAATATTTTTTTAATTAGTAAATTTTTTATTGCACCTCTACAAATAGTTGACAATCATAAGCAGCCAAGTTGTGACAAAATGTTTATTAAGCTCTTATAATTCTTAAGCTGCTTATTGTACCTTGTCGTTACAACCACGAAATGCTTTTTCGTAAGAAATGTAGTCGTCAAATTTACACTTCGCCAATGTTGAAAAAGTATTGTCCTATTAACTTGGTTGACACCATGGAGAAGCAGCAGCCACTTTATGAATAACAACCTATTAAAAAAATTAACTTCTACTTCAATTAAAATCTAACTAACAACAGAATGTGGGATATTCGTCCCTTAATCTGTTTTATGGCTCCTACCCTGGACAAAAAAAAACATATTTTTTTTCTGAAAACAGTAATCGCTACAAAGCTTCCTTTTCGGACAGACTTCATTACCTTAATGGAATCCGTAATATGAGTGAGTTACTAATTCATAATAAATTCATCGGTATTGTGTTGAAACTTTTCCCTCGCGCCGCTGTTCGTTGAGGTAAACCGACGTCTCGGTTTTGTCGCAGCAATATCGAAATTAAGGCGAACAATTTCGCATATATTCAGATTCTGAATAATCCGACATTTTCAGCAAAATATTGAGCTATCCGTTGCAGTATGGAATGCCAATCATAGCGCGGTTTGGACTAACCATATCAAATTATACTAAAAGCTTCTTGATATTAAATTTTGCCGGAAATTGTTCATGAGTGGGTTTGATGATTAAAATATCATACATACCACTCGAAATGTTGTTTTATCAGCCCCAATTCAGCCCAATGCAGCCAATTACATGCATCAAATTCGAGAACGCTAAACCATACCGGAGGCAATAGCAAAGTTGTGAAGAGATATAGGTTAAGATTTTTATACTAAACTTTTTGTTCTACCTCTACAAATAGTTGGCAGTCATGAACAGTCAAGTTATGAAAATAAATATGTTGGGATTTTACAATTCTTAAGCTGCTTATTGCTCCCTGTCTTAACTGCGTGAAGTTGCATACTCTAAACATTTTCTCCACCATGTTGGTTGTGCTTTAGTACCTGAATAAAAAAAGTTTTTGAGCCTCTTTAAAAATAGGATTTCATCCAACTCTAAGCACAAAGTTCAACAAAGTGCAATTTTTAGGCCACTTTTAAAGTTTTTATTTCACTATATGTCATATGATTCGCGACAAAACTTGAATCGAAAAGACAAGGCTTTACGACGCCATTTAAATAAAAGCAGAGACCATTAACATAAAAGTAATTAGCGCAAAACCAAAAAAAGGTCAGTCAAGTTTTAAAAATATAATTCTCTTATAGTTGAAATTAGTTCCAAAAACACCGCTCCTTTTTCGCAGAGAACAAGATTTACATATTCAGCAGTTATAAATTCTCAGCGCAGGAAAAGAGGAGAACTCTTTTTAAAATTCCGTTGTCTCTATCAGGCGACGGAACTAATTTCAATTAAACTTTTTGAATAAGAAAATAAAAGACTCCTTTACCCTCTAAAATAGAGAGAAAATTTATGCAAAGGAAAACTGTAAGAGAAATTAAAAACTATCTTCGTTTGACACTGATTCTCTAGAAAGGAAGAACGTTTTATAGGGACGATCCCGATTTCAATTATTGATGTAAGACTTTTGATTGCAGATGATATTCTTTATTAAAGCCTGTCATTTGGAGGGTTTTTTTTTAATTAAAGCAGCAAAGCAGGTGTTTTGACACTTTTTGATTGAATGTTTCAGATCAAAACTCTTGACTTATACTGACAGAATGTATTTGTGGAATAAAACTTTCCATTAATTTACAGATGTTTCTTCCTCACGCAACACTGTCGCTACAATCCTCCTGAAAGTTTAATGGGAAATTTAAGGAAAAGCAGCGGTAACAGAATTCAATCGCCTGCTTCCCAACATCGAATCTTCGACAACTTCGTGCCTCGTTGAAAAGACCATTCAACGTGTTGCAGGACTGCAACTGTTCTATAGTCGAGGCACGTAGATGCAGACAGTAGCCGCATTGATTCTGAATAAATAATTTTCGCTGAATGGCCCGTTTAGCAAATGCCGAAGCAAATTAAATTTTCTTATATTTTGCTGCTCAAGATGTCATCTTTTTACTGCATTATTAATGCATTTTAGCACGTTTCTTCGTCAAACGTCAAATATGTTTCTTTTGCAAGAATTAATATTTACTTTCTTATATTGCCAGCTTTAAATTTTTTATTTAGCAGTATTCTTCTTTCTTATACTGGTAAAAGATCATTTCAGCCAAACATTTGAGGCTAACAAGCCAAGGTTGATTACGCCCATCTAGGCTGTATCTGATATGTTAGTAAAAATATCATTGACAAGTAATTAGCAATCATAAATAGCAAAATTATGAAAACAAATTATTGAGATTTTAAAAATTAAAAATTTCTTATCATACATTCACAAATAGTTAATATTTTTTCATAACTCATTTTTGTATGATAGGTCGTTTGTTTTAATTTCGATTTACCTCTGATCTTATTGTCTTTCAACGTTACACATTTCACACATATATATATTATTATGGTTAAAAAACATAAACTACTGGTTAGCTGATATGCAACGTCCTTAAAATATTTTACCGTTCGGCTCAGACACACTGTTAATATTTTTTCATAACTTATTTTTGTATGATAGGCCGTTTTTATCTATTTTTTTTTGTTTTGATTTACATATAATTTTTTTTTCTTTGAACGTCTCACGCATATATTATGGTTCAAAACCATAAACTTCTGGTTGGGTGATATGAAACGTCCTTAAAATATTATTCTGTGCGGTCCAGATACACTGTTGTTAATATTTTTTCATAACTTATATGTGAATGATAGGACGTTTCTTATAAACCAATTTTGCTTTGGACATTTTGAATTCTTTATTTTGGTTCAAAAACGTATTTGAAATATCTTTAAAATATTCTACAGTGTATCCTAGAACTTTCTTAGTTTTTGCTGCTCAAGATGTCACTTTTTACTGCACCTTCTTAGATTGCCAGATTAAAATGTCTGGTCTACCAGTATTTTTCTGTCTTATACTGGTAAAAGATCATTTGAGGCTAGAAAGCTAAGGTCAATATCGCCTAATTGGGCTGTGTCAGATACATTATTAGAAGTATCATTACAAGTAGCTGGCAATCATAAACAGAAAAATTATGAAAACATTTTCCTTAGATTTCAAAAATTAAACATTTCTTATTGCACATTTGCAAATAGTTGGAAATCATGAACAGTTAAGTTATGAAAAAGTATGCGTGGGGTTTTTTAAATCCTTAAATTTCTTATTGCACCTCGTCATTACAGCTTTAAAGCGCTTTTCCAAAAGGGCTATTTTCCGTAAATTTTCATACAAACGTGTAAATAGTAATAATCAGAAGGATGTCCCAACACTTAGACAGTTAGCGCTTTATGCTCCCTATGTTGCGTCCAGTAAAGTTTGAATAATGAAGGAAAATCCCGTAATATACTGTGCAAGAAAACTTAAACTTGGTTTAAAGGTGAAGCCACTGCTCACCGATACAATAATTTTTATTTCATCTTGAATACCAGGGAGATCAAGTAGTGCTAACCAAAACTTTATTGATGAGTCGTTTATTGTCGTATGGCAATACCAATCAAAACAGGGTTTTGAGCAATCTTCTGAGGTAGACTAGCGCCAATAAAGCTAACGTAAGGAAAAACCTTAAGATTAGATAGTTATTAGTTAATTTCCTGTCCAATGCGGTCATCTTACGGCGTACTACCACAAATCACTTAAATGATAATAAACCCACAGGGCTTCATTACCGATAGGGGTACAAATAAATCAGAAAAAGGGCCCTTCCAATCAGCCGAAACAAGCCGGATCTAATGAAAACTGCGGATAAGAATGGACGGTTAAATTATGTAGCAGATAAAAATGTCCAGAAGCCCTTTCTTATACGTGTTCCCCGTCAGTCGGGGCAAACAGTGCGCCAGTACGTTTTAATAATTCATTGTAGTTTTATCGGATCGGTTCGTTTGATTAAGGCCAATTTGAGAGTGACGCGTAAGTTTCCCGAGAGAGGAAACCAAAAAAAAATAATTTTAATCCAGAGACAATTAAACTTCCAAAGTGAATTTCCTATCGCTGAATTGAAGCATAGTTTCGACTGCAAATCCAGTTTGGTCGGCGCTCATTTTGACTTTAGGCATTAATTCAAAGAGTTTCGAATCTCCCGCTTTACGTGAAATAATTACCGTTTCTAGAGCGAAGCCAACTTTGGTTGCCATTTTGTGTTGGTTTTTTTTGTTGGAACAAATAAATCTATGCTTTTTGTATAAAGCTGAACATCCTTTAAATGTGTTCTATCGCTGTCTAGATAGGTTAAATAGAAATTTATAAAGTAAAGACTTATCAACCAACTAGCAATAACCAATACCTTGTAAATTAGTTCTTCGTTCGTAATCCGCAAGATTTGTCTCAATTCGCTCGTCGCAGCTCACATCTATCTGATCAATAACAGTCCACAGTTTGACGACATAATTTTACGCCCTGCAGGAATTACGGATTGAAGCGTTATCGACGTTTTACGCCACGCCATCCAGTTTAAAATTTGCGGGGCATTCAATCAGTATATGCGCTCCGCGCGAAATTGCCCGACATAATTTTGATATTGCCACAACACAATGTCGTCTGTAATTTGCTCCGAAAGTGGAACGGGAAAATACGTATCAGGAATGTTATACGTATTGTGTGTTTTCCATTACGGTAATTAAATGTCTTGTTATTGGGGAAAAAAGCGCCCCCTTTTCCCCTGGCTATTGTTGTCACGAATAATATCTTGGTTTCTATTGTTTGTCGCTTGAAGTTGGATATTGTTGGTGGGAGGATATTATGTGGTTACTCTTTTTGTAAGCTGATTTTTTTTTAAACTTGCCAAAATCTGTGAGTTGAGCAGAGTTTCAAGGAGAACACACGGATTTTAATATACAGGTATTAATGGATCTAATAATGAAGTGTACCGCAAACACCAACAAAAACAACCACGACAGCACCCATTACTACACGACCATCTTTGCTTCAAATCTCTGGTCCTACCAAATGTACATATATATATACACACAGATGTCTGATTAACAGGCGGAATTTCCATTATTAGCACATTTCCATATTTTTCGCATAACTTGTGTTTACATGATGCACACATATTAATAACTTTTCATAACTCATTTGTATATGATAGAACGTTTCTTTTATATTCTTTTTACTTTGCTTTAGAGCTGATTTTATTGATTTTCGAAGTTCCCTATTCATTCTTTTTGCTAGCTGAGGTTAGTTCAGGTTAGCTCAAAAACATGATCTACTAATTGTTGATATTGAAAATATCTAAAATATTCTACAGTGGGCACTAGTATTGAAGCTAGTAAGAGCCAATATTTAAAAACAAATAAAATGTAATTAAGTTTATGGGTGAGTTTTTGGGATAAGATACTTATATATATTTCTAGCGAACAAGAAATTTCCATCATTACTGTATTTTAAAAGTTTGTCGCATAACTTGTTATACTCTACAAAAATATTAATAATTTATCATAACTCGCTTTTATATGATAGTATAAATACTGGTTGGGTCATATAAAACGTCCTTAAAATAATACATCGTGCGATCCAGATACACTGTTGTTAATAAATTTTCATAACTCACTTTTGAATAATAAGCCGTTTCTTTCATATATTTTATTTCGATCTACCTTTAATTTTACTGTCTTTGAACGTCTCTCACATATATTATTATGATGCAAAAACGTAAACTATAAGTTGGCTAATAGCAAACGTCCTTAAAATATTATACCGTGCTGCCCAGACGCACTGTTGTGAATAATTTTTTCATAACACATTTTTGTGTGATAGGTCGTTTCTTTTATTTTTTTATTTCAGTTCATCTCTAATTTGATTGTTTTTGCACGTGTCACATAATATCATTATGGTGCAAAAACTTAAACTACTGGTTGGCTGATAGCAAACGACAAAATCATCATCAAAAACTCAAAATATTTTACCATGCGACCTAGATACACTGATGTTAATAATTTCTCATAACTTATTTTTATATGAAAGGCCGTTTCTTTTAAATTTTTTATTTCTATTTTCCTCTAATTTTATCGTCTTTGTACGTGTCACAAATATTAGTATTGTGCAAAAACATAAACTAGTCATTTTCCGAAAGCAAACGCCCTTAAAATATTTTACCATGCGACCCAGATACACTGTTTTTAATAATTTTTCATAACTCATTTTTGTATGATTGGCCGTTTGTTTTAATTTTTTTATTTCCATTTACCTTTAATTTTATTGCCTTTGAACGTGTCACATATACATTAGTATTGTGGCAAAGACTAAACTACTGGTTTTCTGAACGTAAACATCCTTAAAACATTTTTCCATTCAAACCAGATACACTGTTTATAATTTTTCATAACTCATTTTTGTATGATAGGCCGTTTCTTTAATTTTTTTATTTCCATTTACCTGTAATTTTATTGTCTTTGAGCGTCTCATACTTGTATTACTATGGTTCAAAATAATTAACTGTTGGTTGACTCATATGAAACGTTCTTACAATATTATACCGTGCGGCCCAGATACACTGTTGTTAATAATTTTTTATAATTTATTTTTTTATGACAGGCGGTTTTTTTAAATCAATTTTACTTTGTTTTGCAACAGTTTTGAATGACTTTCAACATTTCGCGTTCAATATTTTGTTTCAAAAACGTATCTGAAACATCTTTAAAATATTTCACATTGTATTCTTAGCTGTTTCTTGATGTGTCGGTATCTCGTAAACTATAGAATTTTAACTTAAAGAGAAATAAAACTCAAAAAGAACTATAAAACTCAAGTCACAAAAGTTATAAATTTGGACATTAACAACGAATATTAGCTTTCAAAATCTTGAAAATATGTAGCATGCGGCAAAACATATCCAGATACCATAAAACACCAAGAGAAAAGTGAAAATTAAAATATTAAGACAAAAAAAAGAAAATTGAATCATTGATCAAAGTTAGTTCATTAAATGCAGAAAATGTTAAATTAAAATGCTGAACAAACTTCATTTTGATTCCTCGTTCAAATAAAATAAAAATACATTTTTATAGGTAAAACGGAGAGAACCCTAAATAGAAGAAAAAAGCAGACAAATTAACTACATAAAAGCAAGCAATGGAAAAGAAGCAGAAACAACGAATATTCAAGGAAAAAATAAAGTTCAGAGATATTCATGCTAATTCACAAAAAAAAACTATAAAACTCAGGGGACAAAATTAATATATTTTGCACATGTCCCTACCAAGGATCAAAACAGTTCAAGTTAAAAGTTTCCGAGTTAAATTGTCTCGGATAATGCTAGAAACAGATACAATAATAAGAAAAGCTGAGGCTACAGAAAAAAAATAAGAGAACAACTAGCCCGAACTAAAAACAGTGAGAAATGATGAAAAACATATTTGAAAAATAGCGATATGTACATGTATTAATAGAAACCCAATAAAAAAACCTACTCAAGAAGTCAGATAATAACTTTTAAAGAAAATGGTGGAGAGTATATATAAAAAGGCAATTTATACTTAGTTTTAAGATATATTGATCTGATTTCGGAAGCAAGTGGCCACCGCTTATAGGGTAGACACAATACAGGAATGTAGCACTTGTGACCCTCTCAAAAATTGCTTAAATATCATCAGAAAGAGGTTCGCCTTAATTGAACTTTATTTATTTTTTCTCAGTAGTAAATACAATTGAATATCTACTAATAGAAACTCGAAAATAATCCCTTTTCGACTATTGAAAGAAGTTCGAACAAGTGGACGCTCCTTTGCCGATCCTCTAGACCGCCCCGCTTGACAAAACTATGCAAAAAATGTCAAAGAAATAAAGTTTCGACTTGAGGAACGAGGGCGAGCTCACACAAAACTAATCTCCTATATAAAGTTAGGGAAGTTAACGTGTTACGGTACCAGCAAACGCAAACTTTTCTAAAAGAATCCGGTGGACTTAAAGCGGCTCTGAGTTTGTTGTTGCGTATTTCCTTCTGCTGAATAGGACCCGGCATGTTGGAGAGGAGTGGAAATTCTGCATTATTTATTCGACAGTGGGGTCCGTTTCAGGTTTCTGTCACTTGCGACAAAACATTTTGAACATCTCGTTGGCATTGGAAATCTGATTTTGACATTTTTATCATATCTTCTCAACATGTGCCGAAATGATATAGGTATAAAAAAATAAGATTTCAAAGGTAACGGGATGTCAAAAATAAGTGAGTTAATTATATATGAGAATCTCAAACGAAAACTTAACTCGTGTTTACATAATACACAGTTATTGCTAATTTTTCATAACTCATCTTCGTACGATAGGCCGTTTCTTATAAATCTTTTTAATTTGCTTTATGTTTGGTTTTAATACCTTTTGACGTTTTGCATTCACTATTTTGATTTAAAGATATTTAGGATATTCTACAGTGTGTGAGATCATTGTTTTATCTGTCTATATCTCAAAAACTACAGTTTCTCAGTATACACCAGTATTGCGAACAATGGAATGGAAATGCTGCATTATTATTTTGTTTCATGTATTGCATTTTATTGTAACTTATAACTGAGACATATATGAGGTTGGGTTCACGACGAAAAGTGGTTTTAAAATCATTCCCTTTAAACGGAAACTTAAATGAAATCGTTTTCAGCTCGCAAAACTAGAAAGTTTCCTAGGCAATTCCCTTCGACATTTCACCCTTGTGAGCGGTAATTTAAATTGAAACTTTTTCTATTAAAGAGCTGGTAGAACAAGTGACGATTAATCAATGTAACGCATCTAAACTTTCCGAGAAGTGAATCGCTGATTCATTTTTCCCACTCTAAAGGAAGCGACAAAATGTTCGGTGGAAAAATATAAGAGCGCCCTAAATGGATCCAAAACACTAAAAATAATCACTCAAGAGGATTTGGAACGAAGAAAAGTTCGTGCTACGGCATGGACACCGTTCTTAATGGAAGTCTAATAGCGCTACGAGGTTGATTGAAAGAGTTGGAAAATAAAGGGTATATCATTTTTTTTCTAAGCAACGTAATATGCTTCTATGCTGTCAGTCAGGCCGAGTAATTACCTGTCAGCGACACGAAGCATCGTGGATATGCTTTATTCCAATTAATTGCACGTCTTTGTCGGCTTAATTTTTACGCGATCAAAGGAAAACTCTTTTGTAAACCTCGTGACGTCATGCTTCTTCCTGCTCAAGGGACGCAAATAGGGTTTGGTCGAGCCTGTACCCTTTCAATGACGAAAACATGAAGTTTTTGTAATATGGTTACTTGCCTCAAAAGAGTCACGAGGGTTGTTTAAACGTAGACACATAATATCGAGCAACGCGAGGTAATGGTGAGGGACCATTTGGTAAAAAATTCTGGACATAAATTTCTAAATTAATATATTTTAATACAAGACCAGGCATTAGTTTTGAAACATTCAAGAGAGACAATAGGCCGTTGAAACTACACGTTTTTCACGATTTGCAAGGTTATGAAACACAATTTGTTGTTTAAGTTTTGACGAAATTATTTTTGATATTTTGATTGGTTGATATAGTCAATAGAGTGCAATCAAGTAGTTGGCGATATATAAGCAGAAGATTGTTCCAGTTAGTCATGTTTTTTCATTAAAGGCCTTTGTGAAGAAAAAGAAAAGAACTTTTAATGGTTTATTTCTCAGAGTACGGATGTAATATGGGTGCTAGTTCATGATAAAATATAAACTAAACTACCGAGTTAGTAAAGAAATTTTTAAGGAAGTCAAGTTTTAACAAACCGGATTAGTTAGGCTTGACCTTTTACTGCAGCAAAGCGTTCAGAAAAAGTGACCATATTTGAAAGGTAAATTTCGTGTTTTACTAGAATTAAGGGCCAACTGGCTCACATATAGAATATTGTAAGGTCTATCTCCAAAATTATTGAAGTAATCAAACTTTCGTTTGAGGTAAGGGAAAGGGAGAGAATCAAGGTGGGAAAGTAAAAGTTGGATTCACTCTGAAGCTATAGGCGGAAAATTTGAAAATTGAGACAAAAGACATAAAAACTCCTACCCCTTTGGTAATTTTTTTAAAAATGCCTTAAATTCCTGTGTGCTGGATAGAAATGCAACGACTAAAATCTCCTAAGAACCTGATAAACTTAATTCGATTGAAATTAGTCCCATAAGTAATTTTTTTTAAAAACGACGAAAACTTCTATTTTAAAATTACCTAAAATCGGCCATCTATATTCAAAATTATTGAAAGAGACTTTCATTTGTGGGAGAAGAAATAGAACAACAGGAAGAGAAAAAAATAGTTGGTTCACTGTAATTAAAAAATTAAAAAATTAAAAACAAAAACGAAATTGAGTAAAAAACGTAATACCCCTCCCCCCTTCGCAAATTAAAAAAATTTGAAACATTTGTTATGCTGTTTTTGATGTTGTTTGTGCTGCAACCATTGTATCAATGGGATCTTTGTTTGTGAGACGAGAGAAGGAGAGAGAGAGGAAATTAAGAAGGGCCAGAAACAATTGATTTCACTCTAATCAGTTCATTCTTTCTAGCTTTTGGTAAAGTTATAGCAAAAAGTCCTAATAAATCCCCCTGTAGTGAAATTTAACACTTTTGACACTTTATTTAACTAATACTATTACGTTGATTTAACATTTTTTAGGCATTTTTTATGCTGATTTTGGTGGAGTGAGCAGACTTCAATCCCTTAAGAACGAAAGGAACATAATTCGAGTGAAATTTGACCGAAAAGTCACTTTTGAAAAAAAAAAATGTTTGCGGTTTTTGGTGTCGGTTTATGTTGCAATTATTGAATCAATGAGGTAAGGGAAAGGAAGAGAATCAAGGTGGGAAAGAAAAAGTTGGATTCACTCTGAAGTTATAGGCGAAAAATTTGAACATTGAGACAAAAGACATAAAAACTCCTACCCCTTTGGTAAATTTTTAAAAAATGCCTTAAATTCCTGTGTGCTGGATAGAAATGCAACGACTAAAATCTCCTAAGAACCTGTCAAACTTAATTGAAATTAGTCCCATAAGTAATTTTTTTAAAAACGAGGAAAACTTCCATTTTAAAATTGCCTAAAATGGGCCATCTATATTCAAAATTATTGAATCAAAGAGACTTTCATTTGTGGGAGAAGAAATAGAACAACAGGAAGCGAAAAAAATAGTTGGGTTCACTGTAATTAAAAAATTAGAAAATTAAAAACCAAAACGAAATTGAGAAAAAAACGTAATACCCCCCCCCCTTCGCAAATTAAAAAAATTTGAAACATTTGTTATGCTGTTTTTGATGTTGTTTGTGCTGCAACCATTGTATCAATGGGATCTTTGTTTGTGGGACGAGAGAAGGAGAGAGAGAGAGAGGAAATTAAGAAGGGCCAGAAACAATTGATTTCACTCTAATCAGTTCATTCTTTCTAAAGTTATAGCAAAAGGTCCTAATAAATCCCCCTGTAGTGAAATTTAACACTTTTGACACTTTATTTAACTAATACTATTACGTTGATTTAACATTTTTGAGGCATTTTTTATGCTGATTTTGGTGGAATGAGCAGACTTCAATCCCTTAAGAACGAAAGGAACATAATTCGAGTGAAATTTGACCGAAAAGTCACTTTTGAAAAAAAAAAATGTTTGCGGTTTTTGGTGTCGGTTTATGTTGCAATTATTGAATCAATGAGGTACGGGAAAGGGAGAGAATCAGGGTGGGAAAGAAAAAGTTGGATTCACTCGGAAGTTATAGGCGAAAAATTTGAAAATTGAGACAAAAGACAAAAAACTCCTCCCCCTTTGGTAAATTTGTAAAAAATGCCTTAAATTCCTGTGTGCTGGATATAAATGCAACGACTAAAATCTCCTAAGAACCTGACAAACTTAATTCGATTGAAATTAGTCTCATAAGTAATTTTTTTAAAAACGACGAAAACTTCCCTTTTAAAGTTGCCTAAAACCGGCCATCTATATTCAAAATTATTGAATCAAAGAGACTTTCATTTGTGGGAGAAGAAATAGAACAACAGGAAGAGAAAAAAATAGTTGGATTCACTGTAATTAAAAAATTAGAAAATTAAAAACAAAAACGAAATTGAGAAAAAAAAAAGTAATACCCCCCCTTCGCAAATTAAAAAAATTTGAAACATTTGTTATGCTGTTTTAGATGTTGTTTGTGCTGCAACCATTGTATCAAAGGGATCTTTGTTTGTGGGACGAGAGAAGGAGAGAGAGAGAGAGGAAATTAAGAAGGGCCAGAAACAATTGATTTCACTCTAATCAGTTCATTCTTTCTAAAGTTATAGCAAAAGGTCCTAATAAATCCCCCTGTAGTGAAATTTAACACTGTTGACACTTTATTTAACTAATACTATTACGTTGATTTAACATTTTTGAGGCATTTTTTATGCTGATTTTGGTGGAATGAGCAGACTTCAATCCCTTAAGAACGAAAGGAACATAATTCGAGTAAAATTTGACCGAAAAGTCACTTTTGAAAAAAAAAATGTTTGCGGTTTTTGGTGTCGGTTTATGTTGCAATGATTGAATCAATGAGGTAAGGGAAAGGGAGAGAATCAAGGTGGGAAAGAAAAAGTTGGATTCACTCTGAAGTTATAGGCGGAAAATTTGAAAATTGAGACAAAAGACATAAAAACTCCTCCCCCTTTGGTAAATTTTTAAAAAATGTCTTAAATTCCTGTGTGCTGGATAGAAATGCAACGACTAAAATCTCCTAAGAACCTGACAAACTTAATTCGATTGAAATTAGTCTCATAAGTAATTTTTTTAAAAACGACGAAAACTTCCATTTTAAAATTGCTTAAAATCGGCCATCTATATCCAAAATTATTGAATCAAAGAGACTTTCATTTGTGGGAGAAGAAATAGAACAACAGGAAGCGAAAAAAATAGTTGGGTTTACTGTAATTAAAAAATTAGAAATATAAAAACCAAAACGAAATTGAGAAAAAAACGTAATACCCCCCCCCCTTCGCAAATTAAAAAAATTTGAAACATTTGTTATGCTGTTTTTGATGTTGTTTGTGCTGCAACCATTGTATCAATGTGATCTTTGTTTGTGCGATGAGAGAAGGAGAGAGAGAGGAAACTAAGAAGGGCCAGAAACAATTGATTTTACTCTAATCAGTTCATTCTTTCTAAAGTTATAGCAAAAGGTCCTAATAAATCCCCCTGTAGTGAAATTTAACACTTTTGACACTTTATTTAACTAATACTATTACGTTGATTTAATATTTTTGAGGCATTTTTTATGCTGATTTTGGTGGAATGAGCAGACTTCAATCCCTTAAGAACGAAAGGAACATAATTCGAGTGAAATTTGACCAAAAAGTCACTTTTGAAAAAAAAAATGTTTGCGGTTTTTGGTGTCGGTTTATGTTGCAATTATTGAATCAATGAGGTAAAGGAAAGGGAGAGAATCAAGGTGGGAAAGAAAAAGTTGGATTCACTCTGAAGTTATAGGCGAAAAATTTGAAAATTGAGACAAAAGACATAAAAACTCCTACCCCTTTGGTAAATTTTTAAAAAATGCCTTAAATTCTTCTGTGCTGGATAGAAATGCAACGACTAAAATCTCCTAAGAACCTGACAAACTTAATTGAAATTAGTCCCATAAGTAATTTTTTTAAAAACGACGAAATCTTCCATTTTAAAATTGCCTAAAATGGGCCATCTATATTCAAAATTATTGAATCAAAGAGACTTTCATTTGTGGGAGAAGAAATAGAACAACAGGAAGCGAAAAAAATAGTTGGGTTCACTGTAATTAAAAAATTAGAAAATTGAAAACAAAAACGAAATTGAGAAAAAACGTAATACCCCCCCCCCTTCGCAAATTAAAAAAATTTGAAACATTTATTATGCTGTTTTTGATGTTGTTTGTGCTGCAACCATTGTATCAATGGGATCTTTGTTTGTGGGACGAGAGAAGGAGAGAGAGAGAGGAAATTAAGAAGGGCCAGAAACAATTGATTTCACTCTAATCAGTTCATTCTTTCTAAAGTTATAGCAAAAGGTCCTAATAAATCCCCCTGTAGTGAAGTTTAACACTTTTGACACTTTATTTAACTAATACTATTACGTTGATTTAAAATTTTTGAGGCATTTTTTATGCTGATTTTGGTGGAATGAGCAGACTTCAATTCCTTAAGAACGAAAGGAACATAATTCGAATGAAATTTGACCGAAAAGTCACTTTTGAAAAAAAAAAAATGTTTGCGGTTTTTGGTGTCGGTTTATGTTGCAATGATTGAATCAATGAGGTAAGGGAAAGGGAGAGAATCAAGGTGGGAAAGAAAAAGTTGGATTCACTCTGAAGTTATAGGCGGAAAATTTGAAAATTGAGACAAAAGACATAAAAACTCCTCTCCCCTTGGTAAATTTTTAAAAAATGCCTTAAATTCCTGTGTGCTGGATAGAAATGCAACGACTAAAATCTCCTAAGAACCTGACAAACTTAATTCGATTGAAATTAGTCCCATAAGTATTTTTTTCTAAAACGACGAAAACTTCCCTTTTAAAATTGCATAAAATCGGCCATCTATATTCAAAATTATTGAATCAAAAAGACTTTCATTTGTGGGAGAAGAAATAGAACAACAGGAAGAGAAAAAAATAGTTGGGTTCACTGTAATTAAAAAATTAGAAAATTAAAAACAAAAACGAAATTGAGAAAAAAAAAGTAATACCCCCCCTTCGCAAATAAAAAAAATTTGAAACATTTGTTATGCTGTTTTTGATGTTGTTTGTGCTGCAACCATTGTATCAAAGGGATCTTTGTTTGTGGGACCAGAGAAGGAGAGAGAGAGAGAGGAAATTAAGAAGGGCCAGAAACAATTGATTTCACTCTAATCAGTTCATTCTTTCTAAAGTTATAGCAAAAGGTCCTAATAAATCCCCCTGTAGTGAAATTTAACACTGTTGACACTTTATTTAACTAATACTATTACGTTGATTTAACATTTTTGAGGCATTTTTTATGCTGATTTTGGTGGAATGAGCAGACTTCAATCCCTTAAGAACGAAAGGAACATAATTCGAGTAAAATTTGACCGAAAAGTCACTTTTGAAAAAAAAAAATGTTTGCGGTTTTTGGTGTCGGTTTATGTTGCAATTATTGAATCAATGAGGTAAGGGAAAGGGAGATAATCAAGGTGGGAAAGAAAAAGTTGGATTCACTCTGAAGTTATAGGCGAAAAATTTGAAAATTGAGACAAAAGACATAAAAACTCCTCCCCCTTTGGTAAATTTGTAAAAAATGCCTTAAATTCCTGTGTGCTGGATATAAATGCAATGACTAAAATCTCCTAAGAACCTGACAAACTTAATTCGATTGAAATTAGTCCCATAAGTAATTTTTTTAAAAACGACGAAAACTTCCCTTTTAAAGTTGCCTAAAATCGGCCATCTATATTCAAAATTATTGAATCAAAGAGACTTTCATTTGTGGGAGAAGAAATAGAACAACAGGAAGAGAAAAAAATAGTTGGGTTCACTGTAATTAAAAAATTAGAAAATTAAAAACAAAAACGAAATTGAGAAAAAAACGTAATACCCCCCCCCACTTTTGCAAATTTTAAAAATTTGAAACAATTGTTATGCTGTTTTTGATGTTGTTTGTGCTGCAACCATTGTATCAATGGGATCTTTGTTTGTGAGACGAGAGAAGGAGAGAGAGAGGAAATTAAGAAGGGCCAGAAACAATTGATTTCACTCTAATCAGTTCATTCTTTCTAAAGTTATAGCAAAAGGTCCTAATAAATCCCCCTGTAGTGAAATTTAACACTGTTGACACTTTATTTAACTAATACTATTACGTTGATTTAAAATTTTTGAGGCATTTTTTATGCTGATTTTGGTGGAATGAGCAGACTTCAATCCCTTAAGAACGAAAGGAACATAATTCGAGTGAAATTTGACCGAAAAGTCACTTTTGAAAAAAAAAGTTTGCGGTTTTTAGTGTCGGTTTATGTTGCAATTATTGAATCAATGGGACCTTTGTTGGTGGGAAGAGAGACGATGAGAGAGAGAGAGAGAGACGAGAGAGAGAAGGGGAAGAAAGAGAAGAGGAAGAGAAAGAAAGAGAGAGACAAGAAGAGCAAAAATAGTTGATTTTACTCTAATCAGTTCATCCTTGATAAAGTTATAGCTGGTAAAATTCTGCAATGGAGAAAAATTACTAACGAGAGAGGCCATTGAGATCTTTAAACATGACATGTTCAACAGGAAGGAGCAACTTACGTTTCTAAATGCAGAATGCAGAAGCGAGGAATATACTTCAAGTGCGCCAAAACCCCGCGCCACTACTACCCCCACCCCAGTCCTTCCACAGAAGCGCGACGGCGCGGCGGTGAAATAAATACGACGGAACTCACCACAGTCGAATCAGTCATCGTCGGGAAGGACGTCTGGCGCAGTTGTAGACGAAAATCAGGAAGAATTTTCATTGCACCACGGCTTCAAAGCCCGAAAAACATTTTAGATTGTTGCGATTTTTGATAGATCGACATGGGTACGTGACTTCAGTCAGCACGAAATAAAGATAGCAATAAAAACTCACGACTTACATTCCAGGACTCCAAAACCTAGTTTCTTGTTGTCTTTGGGCTTAATAGATTCCCGATTCTTCAGTCGCAAGGAATATCCAGCCAGCATTTCCGATCCTGACAGTTTGAAAGCAACTTCATTAAAGAAAAATAAGACAGAAAGTCTCCGTTAGTAGTTTTCGGCGGAGCCAGTCGGTTCGGGGGGCTTTTAATTTCGGGTTAAAAGGAAAACAATTTCAGAGCAATTGAAAGGGAGTAGAAACCAAGCGGGCACCTGGAAGAAACTTCTCGTTTTGTGTCGCTGCCAAGGAAAATGTTGTTCCGAAAGGAGTTCAAATTAAATAGCTGCCAGACGCGTCGTTGCCAGGATGACTCGAAATGAAAAAGAGATTTAGTCCCTAACTCTCCCTCTGGTTAGATTTACTCGACTTGACGGTCTTATTGATAAATTTTTACTTCCCGAAAAGGTGGATACTATGTTAGCAAAATAACCCATAACCAGATTTAATAGACGTTTCTTGACAAGGGTTAACTCGGATCAAATACATGTCAAGCCCAATTTGAAACCTGTTTAGCCTGTAGTAAAAAGGGCACGGATTGTGTATTAATAACTTAGAAATATATATATATAATACAAACGATTAACAAATTAAAGAAACTGTCCTCAGCCCGGAAAATTACTTTTCCCACCGCGGCTGATGGTAAGTAATCAAGTTGGAACATTTGTAGTTTATTTTAGTCTTAGCATTGCTCCTTAATGGAGCCGGGTGCGCCTTCCATTAGAATCCACTTTGGCTTTTAAGAACCGCCCAAAAAGTGTCACCGATGCGGGATCGAAACGAATTTCCATCGGCTTAATTTTCTATTAAATTAATGTAAACAAAACTTTACCCCGCCTAGATTTGTCTCCTCCCCTGTCACAAATAGGGGGTTAATCGAGTTTTGCTGATAAATTTGTTTGTCCTAAAAGGGATGGCGAATTATAATAAGTTTTCGTTTTGGTGCTGCAAAGTTTGCCTAGAATTATGATTAGAGGTGTGATTCTCCCTATATTTTCCATACCTGATAGGAAAGCACTGAGTGAAAAGCACCGTAAAGAAACAATTTTACTTCCTATAGGAAACTTTGCCACTCCACCTGGGCGGGGATAAGTTCTCATTTTGCCGTGCTTCTCCGTTTATTCCAATATTTTTTCCATTCCTAGTTTTCCCTCCATAAAAATTTTAGAACTTTGCCCAAGTCGCAAACCACGAAATATTTAAGGCAGGGATACGCGTCGGTCTTTTACACGTTGTAAAGTTTTATCAGCCCGTTTCTGCTGAGGGCAGTAAACAGGGAGGAATCCCTGTTAGGAGACGCTTAAATTATTGATGTCGCGCTTGAACAACAGTTTTATCTATGGACGCGGTTGCTTCCGTAATTGACGTTGCAATCTATTCATTTGAATGTCAACGTTACAAAGTTAACGTTAACCTTTAACCTCACCGACTATAAAAACTTTAATCCCGAAGCCAAATTCTTAAAACGGTTTTTTCAAGAATTATACAAACGTATATTTGTTCTCACTCTATTAACGACGCCACTCCTCGGGTGAACTTTGTTTTCTGGTGTCACAAATTGGGCACCAGGTGTCCAGGTGTTGGTTATGATAATGGAAACAGCTTGAGTTGGTTTTGCAAACACAAAACCAACATTAACAGGTTTACAATGGACTAAGCTTCCAAATGAAATTGAAAATAACATCTACATGTTTGAGTCTATGAAGACCCAACCTGTATAGATTGCT